>VXBZ01006909.1:0-52787 GCA_013399135.1 Heliornis fulica | reverse complement strand
TCATAAGAGGCCACCAGGTTGGTCAGGCACGATCTGCCCTTGGTGAAGTCATGTTGGCTGTCACCAACCACCTCCTTGCTCTCCATGTACCTTAGCATGGTCCCCAGGAGAATCTGCTCCATGACCTTGCCAGGCACAGAGGTGAGGCTGACCGGCCTGTAGTTGCCCAGGCCCTCCTTGTTCCTCTTTTTAAAAATGGGGGTTATGTTCCCTCTCTTCCAGTCATCGAGGACCTCACCAGATTGCCACCACTTTTCGAATACAATGGCCAGTAGCTTGGCAACTACATCCGCCAGTTCCTTCAGGACCCGCGGATGGATTTCATCAGGTCCCATGGACTTGTGCACCTTCAAGTTCCTCAGATGTTCCTGAATCTGCTCTTCAAGTACAGAGCTGAAAGACAGGCTTCCTCTCCCACAAGAGAGCAAGCACAACTTACCACAAGACAACAGGAACACCGAGTCCGAGTGACTAGATGTAAAAACCATTTACTGGCAAGGAAAACTAACCTACTGCCATGTCTCTGCTTGGCAGGGCATGTAACACCGTAAAACCTGTCTACACCTTTTGCATTACTTTTCTCCTAAAGAGGCACCCAATCACCAAGTGCCAACCCCACACTTGAAAACAACAACCCCATTTTACAAATTATTTCAAGGTAATAAAGCCCCCTGCCACCACACTTTCTCACCTATGAGCACTCTTACTTTAGCCCAACAAAAACTTCCAGGGGAAGTTCTGTTTCACCTGCCAGTATCAAAGTAAGTCAAAGAATCTCTTGGATTGGAAGAGACCTTTAATATCCAGTCCAACCACAGCCTAACCCTGCCTAGTCCACCCCCAGATCATGTCCTTCAGCACCTCATCTATTCACCTTTTCAATCCCTCCAGGGATGGTGACTCCAGCACTGCCCTGAGCAGCCTGTTCCAGTGCCTGACAACTCTTTCTGTAAAGAAATTTTCCTCAAGTGTAACCTAAATCTCCCCTGGGGCAGTTTGTAGCCATTTCCTCTCCTCCTATCGCTTGCCACCCAAGAGAAGAGACCAACCCTCCCCTCTCTGCACCCTCCTTGCAGGTACTTGTAGAGAGCAATAAGGTCTCCCTCAGCCTCCTTTTCCCAAGACTGAGCAGCCCCAGTGCCCTCAGCTGCTCCTCGTAGGACTTGTGCTCCAGACCCTTCACCAGCTTCAACTGTTTGCTGCTATGTCCCAATTCTACAACTTACAAGTTAGATATGAACACATAATGGATCCAAGTTTTCTGGAGACCTGAGTATAAAGAAAAAAATATTTTAAAAATCCCAAACAATGTTCTAACAGCTGGTGAAATCTCATGCCCAACATCATCTATCCTAACACTTCATACCTATGGGTACTTAACAAAATTGCTGAGCCATGAAAGCTGGAAGGCAGAGCCAAAAATAAACCTCTGTGAAAGAATGATCTTGATACACAGTTGCATGAAAGAGAGCAATCACCACAAATTGGAAAAAAATCAAAACAGACACCACTTTGGACAGCTGCCCTGGTCACTTAAGAACCCAGATGGAACTCATCTAGCCAGAGGCTGAGGGTAGGGTGGAGAAAAAGGCACAGGGTAGAAAAGTATACAAGCAGAATCACATCTGAGGAACAGAAAGACAAGCAAAATGATCACCAATTAGCCTAAGGACAAGGGTCTACAGCTAACGTGTTCTTGCAGTGATCACATATGGCCTCTCACCAGAGATCTGGAGCAGGTGGGCTGGCGATTTCACTATACCATAATACACTGCAGTATTACATCCTTCTCTGCAGTCTAATCAAAACAGATATTCTACTCTTAGTAACAAAAAAAAAACAACTTCAAATTCAGAAAAACAGAGTCAGCTGATTTCGCTAATTAATTACACCAATGAATCTTTAGGTGGAGTAATGTTTAAAAAAAAATCCCTTAATAAAGCATTGATGCCTGCCCTCAGACTTCTACAACAAAAACTAAGCAGGGCAATAATTTTTTTTCTAACCAATACTCTTGCTGTAAAATGGATCACACTTCCTTTTACTAAGGCCACCTTAACCACTCCTTCTAGGTCACCTAAACTGTCCTATTCTCACCTCAACTACACCTGACAGGTTGAAAATATAGGCAGCACACTGGATATACTCAGGTTTTAATACTTCTCTTTGAATGTGGACAAGAAAACCAAAACCAAAACCACAGCTTTCAAATTGGCTGTTCTGAATGAAGTATCCCTGATAGCAAACCTAGGTATTCTGTTATGATCTGTTACTGTGCAATAACACCTGTTTGGGATATTGTAGATTTGCATCAACACAAAGACTATCAAATAAGTTCAAGCTCCTCCCAAACCACCTCACAGGCTTCCTTTCAGAAAAAACAAAAGGCATCACTATATCTTCTAGAGAGCAGTGCCACGTGGGAGTTCTAGGCACTACAATACCAGACTTAGATTTGCTTGGGATTTTTTGAAATTGTAATCAAGTTTTCCCTTAAAACTGCCTGTTTTCTCAAGTTGGAAGTTTCACTAACACTGTTGAGTGTATCATACGATGCATGAGTTCAGCAAAACATCTTAAGAGTTCCTTCAGCAGAAGTCTGCAACAGAGGTCACTTCAAAGCTAGATCTCTGAAAAAAATCCAATATTCTCTGTAACAGCGCACTGGTCACAGGGGCAGAAACCGTTGGGAACTCAAAGCAATTGAGAATCTTTCTTTCCATTCAACTTCAACACACCATGGTGGGTTTGGATACACTATGAATTTGAGGTAAGAGGTATCCTGAGCTAAAAACAGCTGTAAAAAACGTGAGTTCAGAGAGCAGTTTGTAGATGTTGTAATAATAAGCAAGCTTGTCCTTAGATACTGAATGCTTTCACAGGTAGTAAAAACCAGAGTAAGTGCATGTTTTCTAGCCAATTCATGGGTAAGTACACCTACAGCCAGGGTTGAAGCAATGTTACCTACCACATTCCATCCACGTTTTGTTTCAAGTGTTACCATTATGTCCCCACAGCAGGGAAGAAATACAGCCAAGTCTGAAAAATTGCTTTATCACTAGGATGTACTTCTCATGCAACTTAAGATCAGCCCTACCCTGTGAAAACCTGCAGTCAGCAATATCAGGGGCATCGATGAAATTAAATTTCTCCCAAGAAAGTTTCTTTGGATGTGCCACCTGGCTATGCAGCCACCCACACCTTTAAAGCAGCTGGCAGCTTCTACACCGCTTTTGCTTGTTCCCTCAGAACAACTGGGGAGTTTAGAAATGCTTCCACTACATTTTTCACAAGCTTGTCAAGTGGATTGAAGCAAAGATGAAGTAAACTCTTTTCTTAGTATTTTTCTATTGTAGTTGCCAAAAGACAACATACAAAGAGCAGGGACCATCTACCTCGAAACACCTCCCACCTAGGACAAAACTGTACCTAGCACTACTTCCATCTGAGGATCTATCAGATGGGTGCACTTTCGTTACTTCCACACCTACTCTGAAATTACAATTAGCACTTATTAACAAAGTCTCAACCAAAACAACAATGAACAGTGATTACCTTCCATAAACCAAGATATCCTGGTTTCATGTTAAAAAATGGCCACACACACCTTAAGAATAGTAAAAGTGTTAAGTAGAGGAAAGCTAATCCAGCTGCTCAGACTAAGAACACAACAAACTCATCAGAAATTGCCAGCAGATATGAAGACAAGAGGATCATGACTGTGCAGGGGTCATAACCACAGTAAGCTCATAAACAAATGTCAGTACAATCCCTCTTCACTGTATGTGTAATACTAGCTCCTGGTTCTCAGTCCTTATTATTAAAGGATGTAGTCTGGAGAGATAAAACACAATTTCAAAACATGATTGGCATATTAATTCCTCACAGTTCTAATTACACAGTGCTTTTAGGATGTTTTGATGGCATCAGGCACAAACTGAAATTCACTTAAATTCTTCTTAACATAGATTCTACTTTATATACTGGAAAAGAAAATTTCAACTTGACCCTGCCAACATAATTAATGAACACCCTGACATGGCACACAGAACAATGACAACAGCGATCAGCACTTCTGTTATCAGCACTTTGCACCCTCCAGCAGTTAAACAGCACTCTACCATCTACTAAAGCCAGAGTACATTAAATCAAATCTTGTCAGTGTGACACAGCAATGTAGCCAACCTGAAGGATTTCTACCTCGAGAAAAAAAAATAAAGCACAGAAATTATTTTATTTTCCAAGCTATCTTACCTACCTTGTCCTTGAAGATATCTGAGTTTTGATAGATGAAGTCACGATAGCTTTCTGTACGCACTTTATCCTAGGATTTAAAGAATAAAAAGCAGTGTTCACATTTTCTACTTGTGTACTGCTAGCACACTGTTCAAAAAAGCTGATAAACTTGATTTTAACTTGGCCTAAAGATGTTCTGTGGCTACAGTACTTAAAAGGGCTCTGCACCACTTCCCATTCAAAATTCTTTTACAAGTTACTGGCTTTGAAAATGAAGCCAGCTGAGCTTCTGGAGGAAAAATAAGGTAGCTTACACCTTCCTGACCTGCTGCATTAGATTTTGGATGTTTCAGAATTCTTAATTTCCCCTCACCACTTTCCAGGGACAGTGGTAGTAAGAGCGGCAGCACTGCACCAAATTTACATAAGAACCTTCTATACAACTGTAAAAATTTGAGTCACCAGCTCATAAAGTGTTTTGTATCATTTCATTCTCTGACACTACTGGGACACACAGATTCCTTCCAAATACCCCCCAAAACTATGAATCAGATTAACCTTCTCTATCTCTGACCAAACTGCACATTTGCAAACCTAAAACCAAACTAGTCTGTACAGCTGTACAGCCCATGATGTAAAAGCCTAACACAATAAACTGAAACACAACATAAACTGAGAAGCTGTAATCTTTTCAAGCACAGAATAAAGATTTACAGTATCTTAGTCTATGACAACTAGTGGTATAGCTCAATCTGCCAGCAAGGTAATATATTAAAAAAACTGATTTTCTTTAATATGTATCATTAGCTAAACAAATTCATAGATAGCCAAGTGTAGGTTTTGGAACTGCTGTTAGAGCAAAGTAAAAGATAAATTTTAAGCAATTTTTATCTATTACAGGCAAGTCTAAATAATAACGAAGTATAAAATTCAACTGCTTATACTTCAGTTCACATTTTCTACTGTTAAGAAATTTTAGAAGCAATACAGAAATTAATTTTCTCTAGTAAGAAAGAACAAAGTATTTTATTAGAAAAGCAAGATCAAAATCAGATACTAAAATTAAAGGCTGTGTTAAAAATTCTTGAAATAAAATTCTGAAGCTTGAAAATCCTAAAATCAGTTTTAGGTTTATGAGGATTATCGCAAACCCCAAAGAAACAATGAAAGATGACTTTAGAGAATCGTACTTTAAAAATACACATAATTAACATGAATTTAAATAAAAAACAGATCTTTAAAGTCATATTGGTATACTGTGACATTATACTCAGCACAACTATTTTTAGTCCTTCACCTCTACTGCAGTATAATAGGATTTACTGAAATGACTAAATAAGCTTAGAAAAAAAAAAATAAAAATCAGAAGGTCCTGTACCAGTCAAGAAAGCAGCGAGCTGGAAAGCTTCCAGTCTTACAACCTGCCCACTCACACCACCTCAGCACTGCCTCAACATAACAGATACAATTCTAGCTGCTGTCTCTACTGTATGCACTGCTACTCGAGTAAGGCAGTCATTCACTTTGTCTCTATTCGACTCCATTCTCTCACCACTGCAGTCTAATTTCTTTTTCTTTTATATAAAATGGTAAAGGAATTTATTAAGATGATAGTCAAGAATTTATTGAGAAAAAAAAACAAACCCCAAAACCACAGAAGCAGAGAAACACCAGCCATTTGGCTACTGCCAAGTAAACAAAATCTTTCCCAGTATTTGCAAAAAAAACAACAAATTCAATCCTCATCCTAACACTACTGGGCATAAGGAAAAAGAGAGGTTTCCAAACTGATCAATGTCAGAAACCGATTTCAAAATTAGAAAGCAAGTCTTTTTGGTAAAAAATTCTGGTTTAGCAAACCAGGTAATTATATAAGGTAGACAAAAACCAAACAAAAAAATCCACCCCAAACCACAGTGAATGCCTAGTATACAGGAAAAATGTGAATGCACACATGAGAAACAAAAATTGTTTTCTTTTAATTACAAAAAGCCAAAAGTCTTCTTAAGAGCATTCTGACACACATCCCCTGAAACCAATACAGTATGTTCTTGTACCAATCTCCTTGTGCAGAGGTGCAGAAATGATAAACTTTATTAGGAAACAGAAAGGCTTCCTCATCCTAAAAACCAAAAATTCTATCATTTTTAATCTCAAAGACTTAAATTATATTTCTCTAGACTACACGTTCTCGAACAAATTCTTCTGCACATGCAGACATCTCTTTTCCTATAAGGCTCCCCCCTAAAATTAACCTTCTACTATTCTTAACACAGACTGATACTGCTACACTTGGGACACTAAATGATTTACAAATCAAGTATTTTATATGCTATCTGTATGGACAAAGCCACTTCACAACTCCATATTCTAACTCTATAAGGCAGAAAATTCATTTATGCCTTAAAATTAAAATAGTGGTTTTGACTTTCAGCACTATGATGCTTTCTCTGAAAGGAAACATTAAGAGATTCTGATTTACATGTCAGTTAAAAGTTATCGGGCTTTACACTACTTTTGTTGGGATTTTTATAAGGTAAAAGGGCATACAGAGGTTTGCCTCTGAATAGTTTTAAACATTTATTTTAATCTTTTTTCATATAGAAGTAGCATACACTTTCCCAGCTGTTCAATATCATGTTATCAATACACTGAGCTGTGCACAAATGCCAACAATTTCTGTTTACTTAGTGCAGTAGGAACTCACAATACTTGAGAAATGCTTCCTCCAGTGAATTGTTAGGAAAACAAACTAAAGAAAAAACATTCACCATTATCTTTTAAGCACCCAGGAAAAAGCTACTTTTGGCAAAGAAACACTGTGGTGTAGATACTGCAGTATCTTCAAGCATATCGGTAGAGTAAATGATTTTATGTTCCTAATGCTTCCCACAGACAGATTTAATATGAAGAAAACTAAACTGAAGAGAGATCTCTCAACCCAAATCCTAGGAAAAGACTGTCACGTATAGAAAGGGTTAAAAATGCAGCTGCTCTGCAGTATATTTATGGGCACACAGCCCACTTAATTCTGTCTTTCCTCTTTAGTCCTACTAAGATGCAGTTGACTTTCTAACCTTCAGCATCTCTTCATGTATCCCATAATGCCCATAGGAGCTGAAGTAAACACCATCCTCATCCTCGTGAAGGTCTGCAATGGCGCTGGATGATGAGCTACTCCCGACATCTGTGTTCACCACGAAATCCTGCGCAAATCGTCTGGAATCAATGTGAAACACACCCATGAGACATGTTTATAGGAGCATGTGAAAGGAGGTGGGGGTAAAGGGGGCGAAGGGGCTTGAAAGGTGTAAGGAAGCCACGCTGCTCTGACAACAATGGGACCGGCTTTAAGCGAGCACATCCTCCCTCTGCCGGCTCCTCCAGCCTGCTGCACGGCCGCTCTCCATCCATCCATCACTCCCCTGCAAGGACTACCCTCTGCTTGCAACCAGCAAACACCTAGTTTTAAGGAGGAACGCTCTATTTTCCAATTGCTGGCACAAAAGCTAGCACCAGTGGTCGAAACAGGACGTGTTTTAGGGTCTGTCAGGCACATACGGACCCTGTACAACCAACGGAGCAAGAACTACAAGACATACAATGCTGCAGGATTAGCACAAGGTAGAAGGAAGTATTTAAAAAAAATCAAAGTATTTGTGTGGAAGCAAATCAGAGCTTAAAATTCAGTTTATTACTTTAATTCCACGCTGCTTATCTTTCCTCCTCCATGGCCTTGCGCTGTTAAGATGCACAGTCTCATTTCTCAAAGCAGCTTTGATGATAAAACATACAAATCAAGGGTTTTATCATGGAAACCAAATTAAAGGTTGACAAGCAAAGAGCTCATACTATACCCACAATGAAGAGAAAAACCCAGTACGTTGTAGCCAGACAATGTTCCTTCAAGGTCTGCAGTCCTACATCAGCGAAGTTTGCATCCTAGAGCCCTCCAAACAGCCAAAGCTCACCTTTAACAGCTGCCATACTCTCTTAAATAGGAACTTCGGGTATATAAAGCTGTAGGTAATGTCTCATTACCAGTAACAGAGCAATAAACCCCAAACCACTACTTTAGTCCCAAAATGTCAAATACTTCTCTAATTGGCTTGGCTGTAGAACAGAAGGTTTTAAGGAACTCTGGTTAAAAGTCCATCGCTATCAGAAAATTCCTACACTTGCAGACACACAGGTTAAGGTTTTATTTTTAATACTGCTCTTCACCACAGCAGTCTGCATTTTTCTGTTTCATAAATATCAAAACTATAAAAATTGACATTTACAAAAAATAGGTTATATGACATATAGTTAAGTATAATTAGCATTTTGCAAAATTTAAGCCCAATTTTAAAGTTAATTAAAATGGATTCTACTCAATAGTTCCTGCAGCCTATGCATTCAACACAAAAAGCAAACTCTGGAAAAAAATAAAAATCGGGATATACAAGTTATTCTCTTAAATTTGTAAGTTATATCTAATGCTAAAGATAATCTAGTTTATATAACAGTTTGGGGGTTGGTCATTAGGCCTCCAGCTACCTGTCTTTACACTGCACCCCTTTAATTTCTCATAATTACAGAATAGCAGTCTAGTAGGTGCTGTAGGACCTACCCCAACATGCTAACTCTACTCAGCCTACCAGACCTGGAAAAACCACTTCCACAGAAATTATTTCACAGTAAACCAGTGGATTTACTCCACACTATTCCAGAGCTCTGAAGACAACAACCTGTAGGAAGCTGCATGATGATCCTCAGCAGGCAGTCATCAAAAAACCTAAAAATACTTTTTCCATATCTTAGAGAGCAAGGCCTACACAATGCAGTCACTTTGTACCCGAAAGAAACTACAATCTCCCAAGAAGCCTTCGCAGATAGGTATAGTTATAGCATGAGATAGGTATAGGATATAGCTTTTTTTTACTCCAAAGGTTGAAGTCAGTCAACCAACCTGCTAAATGCCAGCATAAATATATTACCATGACAAAAAAAAAAAAAAAAGTTGAGAAATAGGCTTCTGTAGATAAAGATCCTGTACACTATTCCTGCTCCACTTCAGACTTCCAAGCTTGCTTTATTTCGCAGAGATTCACCTGAAAGGAACCGCCTGTGCATGGTCTCTTTCAATGGAGTAACCACCAGCATGAATCAGCATCATCATCAATTACAGCATGTAGGCTACCACAATGCAACTACTTCATCTGTTCATAATTTAAAACTGTGCTGCTTCATCAGATGTACATCTGTCAATTTTTGCTGCCAGCTGATCCCTGCTGAATTGAAGAGGCTGCACTGACAACTGACAACATCAGAGACTTCCTTTTTATAACAGGAGATAATTTGATACGCTAACCTCGAGAAGAAATCTATACAAGCCTGACTGAAGTCTAGAGCTGAAAAGAAATTGCACCTGATGACCTGAGAAAACAGGAGTAAAACAAGATGACATAAAGAAAAAAGGTATCCCTGTATGATGACAAATTTCTCTCATTCCTCTTCGTTAAATGCACAATGTACACAAAGAAACTAGAGGAGTACTGCACGCTATAAAGGATTATCTGCCAAAGTTAAACCCAACTAGAGACAAAACTACTACTTGACATGCATAAATGTTCACAGCTCACAAGTCCTGAATACATGCATTTATTCGGCATATTTACTTTAATAACATCCAGTGTGTACCCCCAAAACATGCCATGAATCCTCAAATATTCTTTACGTAAGGTTTTTGCTGCTTTACTTTTCCACAGAACTACGTGAAATCCTTCACCAAGTCTCTTAAACACAGTTTCAGTTCTTCAATCAGTGTGACCTTGAAGGGACGTGTTCATACATGATTTAATCCTATGTGACCCACAAAGAAGTTTATATTCCTATTTTATCCATCGGCATCATTCATCCATATTTTGAGGACCTCAAGATTTAGAGGTACATTTAGAAGACTTAGCATGTACACTTATGGAATGCCCCAATTCTCAATTGCTATGCACTGAATATTCTTAAAAGCAGAACCCACTACTGAGATTGTAGAGTCGGTTTATTAATCTCACTAAGAGTTTCTACCAACCTTATCTGGTTTCTAATAATAATCGTTATTTGGAACCACCTCTCAAAATGCTGAGAGTCACATATTTAATTTGTAAATACCTCCCTCCAGTACATCTTGTAGATCTTCAAGGTTTAGGTTTGTATTTAAAGGACTAACAGAAAAGTGAGAAGCAAAGAGTGATCTGAATCAAAATGTAAGTTTCTGGGCCACGTGCTCATTTTGCTTTCCTAAGGATACTTTGCTCTTTTAATTTGTGCAGGTTTGGTGCAGTTTTTAGTAATCATTTAAAAGATAAATGTAAAGTCCTCAACCCCAACACCAGTCATGAGTTTCATTCTGTAGCAGCATTCTACCACTTCTTTGAATTTCTATTTATCTTTAAGCATCAGCATCTCATCTCACTTAAAACACACAAAAAACCCAAACAAACGTCATTTCGAACACTTACTTCATTTTTTTAAGATCATCTTGTGCTCTAGCCAAGGCTGCTTCCGCAAGTCTTGCTCTGTGTTCCGCATGTTTTAACTGTTCAAGGAGTGTCGCGGTATCACTTAAACCATTAGAACACAACATATTTGTAGGTTCATAAAGATCTTCTATATCTGATGAAATCAGGATGGGGAAAACAAAACAAAAACCACCTGTCAGTCAAGTGCTGGTCGCAGCAGCTTATATATATGTGTGATATTTCCAGTGTTGCTATTCCTGGTTTTGGGCAGTTTGTAAACGTAGTCCGCTTTACAAGAAGCATCACTGAATTTGACAGGTCTAACCACAGAACACAATACTACTCAGCAAAAGCAAGTATACTAAAAGCAAACTCCAAGTTCACAAAGCAAGTGAATCCAGAATTCAGATTTCTTTAAATACCAGTGCTCATTTATTGGTAAGAGAGCTATTACGTCAGGTTAATCACAGTCTTATGCTCTATTTTTCCAGTTATGTTGTTCTGAGACGAAAAGGGGTGTTTGTTAGCAATAGTAAAAGGTAAAAAGGTATATAAATTGTTAATTTCTTAATAATTGGACAGTAACTCTTAATTTCAAACCAATTTCTTGGGTCTTTATAAATCTTATGAACATAAAAAATTCAGAAGAGCATAAGCAGAATGGATCTAAGTGAAACTGCTTTAACTGAGTTGCTTTCAACTACCAAAAGTGAGACTTGGAACCAGACCCTGTTCATATCCCTTGCTAAATTCAGCTGGTGTTTTTGCACATAGTAATAAGTTACTACTGGGCAAAAACCTATTAAAAACTATTTAAAAAACCTATTCCTTTTAACCATGGAGACTATTTGACCAATTGGACTGAAACAAATCACAGATACTTAAGATTTTAATCACCACTGTAATCCTTCAGCAACTGCAATAGGGCCTCAAATCACCTCAACCATCTATAGCTTGAGCAGTAGACAGGAGATGATACAGTGAAATGTTAAATAAATCCCTGAAGTGACCAACCCAGGCCCTCTAGCATGCATTTTCTCTGACATCGTGCATCAGGGTTCACTTAGAAAAGGGCTAAACTGCATTCCAGCCCGTACAGAGAGGAAAAAATCCACAAGCCCCAAGTACCTCATGGTTTAGGTTAAAGAAATTTGTACAGTCAAGTGCCAAATGGGAGTATCACATACAGGTAAAATAAATTCAAAAGTCAAACTGACTTCTCTGAAGATCATCTGATGAACAGAGAAACTATGACACACAGACTGCCAGAATCACTAAGGAAGCAGTATTCTTCTAAGCAGCTGCAGTTCTTTACATTTAGTTGGTCAAAATTCAACTTGTATAAAAGATGAAAATAGTTTCAGCAAGGCAAATTACTTGCCTCTTAGTTATAGCATACGTTTTTTAATTAATGTATCTGATTTTAAATACCTACATTTGGAAACTTTTAAAGCTTCCTAAGTCTTCAATGATATTCAAGCCGAGTGCCTCTCTGACCCGCTTAATGACTACATACAACACCTCCACCATGGTCATATTTACAGCAAGTGACTGCAGATAATGAAACAGAGCTACAGACACCCCAGCCATTAAAAACAACATGCACCATGTATTAACAATTTCAGAGTGTGACTTAATATCATAACTTCAGCTATTATGTAGACTGCCCTGTGTAACCAAGTCAACTGAATAATAGCAAGGAAGCTTTGAATGCCAATAACATCTTTACCCCACAAGGCAGTGTAGTGATACCAAAATGCAGTTAATTACCAAACTGAAGTAGAAGATCATCTTCTAGCTCTGGTTTCAGGTATTCCTCCCCTTCCCAGGGCAGCGGGCTGGTGAGTGAGGTCAAATACGCAGCTGTTGGTTTCTAGACAGAAGAATACATAAGCTAAGCTTCTTTGAAAACACCAGCCCTTCAACTCCATTCAAGAGAAAGAAAGTAAACCTATGTTCTTCCAACTCATTAAAATAAGTGTAATATTACTAAAGTTGTTTTGCAGAAAGGTTGAGAAAGGCTACTTCAAAGCATGAGTAGCGAGAACAGAGAAGAAATTAACTTCTGGCTTTCATCCTGGCTCTAACAGCAATTACGCAGCTTAGCATGCTGACACTACAAGCATGGTGACAAGAGAATAGCATAAAAGCACCACCTAGGAGCTAGTCTGGGTCCCAAAGCCCCCAAACCTACAGGATCAAGAAATTCAAAACAAGTAGTAAAGCCACACAGAGACACAAACATTGAAGGATACTTTCAGGATCACACTGCTATAAGGAATTTGGGTGTTTGAGACTGATCCATAGCTTACAACATAGCTAAACAGTAATGCCAAGATGCTAATCTTGAAAAGTGTTCTCAAAAAAAGGTGCTGTTGAGACAAACTTCAGAAATATTATCTTCTCTCCTGTTTGCGTCTGGCTGGTTAAAACTTCGTCAGGAATGGAGAAGTCAGGTTCAGGACTTCAGTTTTTGCATTTATGTGTTTACTCCACATAGCTAATTATGCCTTAAATAACTACCTAAGGGTTTAACTAAATCTGAACATGGAACTAATAAATGCTTTGTTACATAAGATGATGTCAAGTCTAAACCTAAACTTTTAAGGAACAACCAAAGAACATACTTTGAAACCACAGAATACACAAAACATACCCAGGCCAAACTTAAAACTACAGGTTCCCACCAGCTTTCCTGCTTCTGGTATTTTTTTAGCATAGGTTAATTTTAAGCTCTGGGACCTAAGGGATCAGGTTTTATCCTTACTAACAGTGGAGGAGGGACCTGGCCATGCCTCATCCCTGCTACAGAGTCTTTTGCACCAACAAGTCATGCCAGGGCTGAGAAACATCACTTATCAAGAAACATGACCATTAGTGGATAGAGACAGAGTCAAAGGCCAAGATGAATTAGCAAAACAATATGACAGCATGTAGCATGGGCTTTTTCCAAGTCTCAACAGCCTCTTTGGGAAAGATTAAAACTCACATTAAGTACATTTAAAATGGAAACAACTTCATATCTAAATAAACCAAATAATAGCTATTTTAATGCCCACAATTTCTTCTTTCTAGAAATACAACACAGTTTACTACAGTTCAAATTAAAAGCACAGCATCTTGATTTCCCATTCTCCAGACATTATTTAAACAATTCATGGCACACCTACCTTTAATCTAACAAAGTTTATTAGTTTAACATATCCATAAAAATCAAGTCCTGAAAAAAGAGGAAAGGAAAAAGAATTAAGAGAGCAGGCCTGCATTACAGAAATCCCACTTGCGTTTTACAATTATACAAATGCTAATTACTTGTCCAATTGGCAAGTTTCCCCTTAGGGTGTACATCATTACCTAGTGCAGTCTTCCTATATTAAGCTTGCCATTTACATTTTTCCCCTCTTCAGGACCAAATCAGGAAATTGTCGCCCTCAGGACAAATACACTTGCTGCATATTAAAAATGGAACACATGTAACATGGCTTGCAAACACAGATTTAATTCATTTGGCAAGCAACCACAGCAGGACAGCCACAATTATCTCATACTAGGTACCACGCTGATACTTCATACTGCTGTGCTCTTTTGGTCATAATTTTACTTGTCTGCTGAATAAAATACAAACTGCTATTACTCTTCGAGAATATACCACAACTTAAAACTGCCACATGGCACAGAAATAACAGCAGTTTAAACACTATTATGTCGTGTCCTCAAAAGTGAGGACGCTACATGAACTCAAAATGCATTCCAGTATATTTCCTATAGAAAATAGACCTTACAACCTTACATGCAGATTTCTAAACTATACATGTGGCTCCAAACCCCTCATCTCTCTCTCCCATTTTTAATATATGCTCTTTAAATAGTTTTTATCCAACAGTCCCTCCTTCCCACTCCTTTCCAGTTTTCCTCTATATACGGGAGTGAAGCACTCCCCTAACTCTGCAAAAGCTACCCTCCATGTCAGCCACCTACATGTACTTTCCTTCCATTTCTGTATTGGTCTAAAGAGACAGCAGCTTCAAGTGAAAGCCAACCTTACACTTGGGAAGAACCAAACAGACAGTGGAGGACATAGCTTGCTACAATCACCCAAGTGAATGTAAGGCAAGGCTGTCAGCAGCCCTTTATGACGCCAGCAGTACAGCCCTGTTTCTTCACCTCTTGGTGGGTACATCCGCTTTGGTCTCTGCTAAGCTCCTGAGCACCCCAAGAGCATCACTCTTTGGACAGGTCAGGTAAACAGCTCTCAGACCAGCACACAGTGGGCTGTCTCAGGTCAGAAGCGGGGAAGCAGCACAAGCCAGTAGTCTTACTTTGGTTCCCAATTGAGATCTTTAACAGTAAATAAAGTCTACACGAAACAGCCAGCATAAAACCAGCCAGGAAGTCAGCTAGAAACAAGCCACGTCTTGCAACACGTTTTAAACAAGCTGCTGACACACAGAACGAAATGACATCCATATAAACACCTTACCGTGTCTCTTGATCTCATCACCAACGTTAAACTGGTGCTCTGTTTTGCAGTGGGAGAACACATCTTCCGCGGAGCCGAACAACCTGCAAATCACGAGTTATTAACCACGGGAGCTCCTACGAGTTCGGCACCCTCTGTCCTGACCTGCCAACGAACCTGCGCAGAACCCCTCAGCTCTGTCTGTCAGAGAGGACCAACAGGCGTCTGCTTACTCGCACCCCTCACCACGAAGCTTCCGCTTTATTTGCGAAGCGTCTTAAGTTAACAAACCCCCACAGGTTTTGCTCGGCAAGGCCGCAAACCCCATTACCTATGGAAAACTCGAAAGCAAAGGCGTTAAACCCGAGAGCCGCACTACGGCCAGACAAGTTAGTCTGATGCACCCACTGACCGGGAAAAGCGACAGAGACAACCCGGGAGACGAGCTCCATCCCGCCTCTGGGTTACCGGCTGATTTTAACGCCGTCGGCTGCTTTCCACGCTACGTCCCACTCCCTCGGGCTGGACTTGGCGGCCCTCTGGCTCCAGAAGGCCGTACCCGAGATCAACAAGCTACGGAGCGCGGCTGCGCTGCGTTACTTCTCTGTCCAGGCTGCCCCCGCAGGCCGAGTCTGAGCTCGCAACCCCGTCTCCGATGGGGTTCGCGGCTACGACCGCGCCTCAGGGGCCCCTCGGGCGGCCGCGGGGCCACCGAAAGCACCCCGCGGGCTCCCCTCGCCTCCTCACCTGTCGCAGAAGAGGCAGCGGGTTCGCAGGCTCTCGGCGGCGCCTTCCTCCTCCTCCTCCTCCTCNCGCCGGCGGCGCCCTCCCCCCCCCCCCCCCCCTCCCAGAGCTCCTCGCCGTCGGACAGCTCGGGCATCTCCTCCTCCGCGGGCGGCCCGTCGGCCCCTGTGGAGCCCACAGCAGCGGACAGTTACCGACCGGCCGGGATGTGAGGGGTGGGGGGGAACGAGCCCCAGTACTCACCTGCAGCAGCTGCATCCGCCGCCCGCGACCCCATAGCCGCGCCACCACCCCACGTGCACCGCTTCCGGGAGGCCGCCCCTCCCCCGTACGTCATCCATCCCGCCTTACGTCCAAGCTCTGCAGGAGGGTAGCGCGCCCTCTGGCGGGACCCTCCAGTCACAGACAGCGGTGCCGGCCGTTATTTTTCAAACTGCCGGAGCGGCAGCCCCGCTCCCGCGCGCTGCCGCCATTTTGTGTGGGCAGAGCCGCGCGGGAAGGGTACTGTGAGGTGGCCTCGTCACCTCCGCGCTCCTCGCCGAGGCGGCGTGTGCCGCCAATGCTGGGCAGCCTGTCTGAAGCGAAAAACAGGCAGGGGGTAAACATTTGACGGGCTCGGCCAGCCCCAAATGGGAGAAGTTGTTTATGCGTGGAGGTGGTATTGTACTCGGTGAGCCTGACAGGCAGCTGGCAGCCAGGTTTCCGTTCCCCTAAATGGTGGATGCTAATGGGAAAGGTGAATGGGAATCGGCTTCTCAGGGTTAGCAACAGACTGCTGGAACTGAGGGCCTCACTCAAATGCAGAAGTTAAAAGTGGCTTAAAAAAAAAGAATATGGAAAAACAAAGCTTGAAGCTCATTACGTGACAGTGTTTTACATTCGAAGTAGGTTACAGAACCTCCTTCCTTCCCTCACATCATTTATGCCTAACAGAAACACGCATCTCTTCAGAACCAGACAGTGTTTTTTCGCTGGTTCCCAAGTAGCACACGGTTGAGAAAATACTTGATTCTTTCCAGTTTCTATCCACAAAGCGTATAAATGTGCTACTACAGANAAAAAGGAAAAAATTTTCTCAAAAAAAAATTTAAAAAAAAAAAAAAAAAAAAAAATTACTGCTTTGCCTTGAATCTGACAAGCTGATAGGGCTTGCAAGAGCCGAGGTATGCTGTGCATAAAAAAATGACATCTTGCACTTTTCAGTAAAAAATTCTCAGAAGACTGAAAATAATACTTTTTTGTTCACCTGTTTGGTTACAACGTTAGGGTACCTCTGTGTTGGCACTTCATAGCAGGACATCCAACGTGCTTTACGAGCTGATTTACCAAACCTCCGGTTCCTGTGCTTTGGTTCACAACACAGCATGGTCTTAAAATGCATCAAATCATTTGAAAAAGGAATCTAAACTAGCAGACTAGTCCAGGACTGCAGGTCGCAGGACCAAACTACAGCTAGCCTCAAGTTAAAAGCTTGAAGCATCCAGCATTAATCACCAGCACGGCAGTGGTTGGTCCTTTCTAGAGGGATGTTACCAAGGGTCAGATTCTAGTCTCATTTTAGAGTGCAAATTCAGTAGCTTTTGATGAATATAAAAGTAGAGAGATTTGAATTAATCAATTGGGGGAGGAGGGGGAAGAAAGATGGGATGCAGAATTCAAGAAGGAAAACTTTAAAGTCTGAATTTACTTGACTAGAATACAGACTCTAGAGTACAGATTTCTAATCTGTTCTTGTAAATCTGTTTCACATGAATTAATTGTCACTTTAAGTTACCCTCCTGTCAAAGCTAACACAGAAGGCTTTTAAGTATGGTACCAATTAAACAGATTAGGCTTGCCTACTCATCAGCAAATCTAATGGAAATGTAAAAAATCAAAGGACAGAAAGTGGTTGTAGATAAGAGCAGAACGGCAGGTTTGAAAAAGAAACCTGATCTAGGAAATCTGCAGGCTCCTTCAGAAATTCCATTTTGTGTTTTGTTTTTAAATTCCATATCCACTCAGAATTACATATGTAGGTATAAGATAACATTGATTCTGCAAACACTAGTTAGTGGTGTAAACCATAGCTTCTTTTGGACTATTTTTTCTTTACGTATATTGAATTATAATTAGTGCAAAATGCTAGCAAATACTGCATATCCTTAACGTACAGAGAAAACCTAGGCAAGTCAGATGCTTCTTCCTTATTCTCCAAAAGTAGGGGCTGATATAATGAAAGAAACAGAAGTGATGCAGAATGATAAAATGTACTTTTCCTCTACTCTTGCTCAAGCAGCTAATCACAGAAAGAGGTCTAACAGCCACTGCTCTGGAAGCAGCGCCCAGGCTGATAGCAGCAAAAGCAGAAACAGCAGCTTCTTTGTGTTTTACTCAAATTCTCCCCCACCGAAGGGCCAAGGGGTCACTGATTGCGTAGTCGTTGCTCCATTGAATACCCTCAGCTATTGTTGAGTCTGGTCGGAGAGCAAGAGAGTGAATGTGCCGCACAGCCTTGTAACCCAATCTTCTTTCTTATTATTGCTTCAGTTAAGATTCTCAATAAATGTAAAGCACCTGTTCATTTGGGTCAGTGTATATAACGTGTTGGGTGAAGACTGCAGGAAAACCTTGCAGCAGAAGTGCGTGACTGAGACCGGTACCTCTTGAAATATGATCATCTTTGTTACAATCTCCTAATCCTTGTAAAGGGATTTGCATGGTACAGGAAGATTTACAATGTAATGGATTACTATTTCATAATCCGGGCCAAAGGGAAGAAACTTCAAACATCTACAATTTTTTACTGCATTTCAAACCTTCTTCTAGATCTGGAAACGTAGCACAGAGGAGGCTGTTAGATGGTGCCTGCACAAGAAGTACAGTATCGCCGTAGAGCTTGTGAGCTTTTGTTTCATCTGGATTTGCAACTACATGTGACTATTCTCTACCTATGTGCTTGTCATTACGCAGAAGCAAAGAAAGTATGTTAGTAGATACTGTGTAGGAAACAAATGAAACATTTGGGAGCAAACTGTTAGTAAATGGCTAACATATAATGTATATAGTATGTGTAATCAGTGTAAAATATATTTGAAAAAATATAGAAACTGTTTAAAGAAATTATCTTAGGAAAGCCAGTTATTTCTTAGCCATTTGTGTAGACAGAACTTTTAGGGGTTTTTAAGTTTTAACCACTCAAGGACTCCGACAGGACAGCTGCACAGAACCATGAAACTCAAGACTACTGACAATTTTTCAAGAGCATTTAAATAGCAATCTATATAGAAAAATCTAGAAGGACCAAACTGTCTGAAATTTCACACTACACTTCTTGGATGCTAAACCCAGCCTGCAAAGAATGACACTCCCAATACCGCGGAGTACCATTGTAAATACTCTCTTATGCTCAGTTCTCTCATCCCACTTTTTTTACCTTTTTTATTAATCATGCAAAGTCTTTGCAGCAAGCAGGTAGTGACTTTACGTGTTTAAAACATTTAGTGATGAGGAGGTTCTCATAAAGCTGTCACTTCCCAACATCACACAGCCAAGAGCAGTGTAGCTGCAGCAGTGATGGGTGCAATAGAAAGAGGTACAGAAACCCCACATTTTGCAGAAGGGCATCACTGCAAGTAAAACATCACAAACGACAGAGATCTCCTTACACCTTTATTACCCTCTCAGGTGAAGGGTGAGTTCACCTAGACACCATTAAAATAATTAAGAGCTCAGAAAGATTGAAATGAAGCATAAATCGGAAAATTTGAGTGCCAGTTAGCATAGAAGGAAGAAGCTGTAGTAAAAAAAAATATTTTTTATTCCTGTCATCAGCAAAAATGAGTAATGTCAAAGCAGAATAGCTAATCTGATTGTACATGCTCAGGCAGTTTAAAAGTTTGGTAAAGTGATGTCCTTATTCCCCTTTACATAAATCTCCACAAAGATAACTGAGATACTTCTCATCTGGGCAAAGCCCAGGGTACCCCATGTAGGGCTCACCCTGAAGGTAGGGCTAGGTTTAAGCTTGAGAGAGCAAGCAAGCCTAGATCTGCAGCTGAAGAGGGGCTGGAAGGGGCTGCCAAAGAAAAGGAGGCACAGACTGCAAAACAGCATTCGTTCATCTGTGCAGGGGCGGGTTTTGGTTTGTTGGGGTTTGTTTAAGTTCATGGGTTTGGTTTGGTTTGGTTGAGGATGTGTGGGGGATTTTGGTTTAACAAAACCTCACCCTGGAACAAGGGTTAATATTTTACGGGGTACAGGACTATGTTCCACACGTAATTTTCAGTCCCCTGCATTCATTCTCTGTTTTCTCTGCTTTAACATTAAAGCAGCATTTCTCTGACTGCCAGAAAGGCAAAGGAAGTACAAATACCACATTTCCCTCCATTTTCTTGCATTGGATCCGCAGACTGATTGGGTGGACTGTTTTCTTTCCACCTCTGTTTAGTCCCTGTCAGACAAGCTAGTCAAACTGGTGCACTTCAGCACTGTGCAGTCATCAGCTTTGAGGAACAGCAAAGAGCAGGAATGTGCACGCAGAAATCTTGGTACAAATACTGTGAGTGGCTATTTTCAATGAAGGATTGAGGGAAAACAGTCTCTGCAGTTATGGCAAATCTACACTGTAGGAAAAGGAGTGGTGCTACCTTGAGATTAAATATATTTAGGCACCTCCAGAAGTGCCTCCATAGAATGTGCATTGTGCAACAGCTTGAGGAACATGGGACAATTGCAGATGCTATGGACCACTAGAATCCAACTGAGATAACTCCAATCAGATAATGTTAAAAAAAAATATAAATACCTGGAGGCTTACAAAACGGCTGATCTTCAGAGTTACTTTCACTGTTGATGTCCAGAAGGTAAATGTAGCTAGAAGTACTCACAAGCATCTTAAGTGTAAACCAGCTTTCACAGAGAAAGCGTCTGTAAGTAATTCAGACTTTTCTATCTGTTTAATATCTGTGTTTCTACAGGGAAAAAAATACCTGGACTTTGATTAAATTACTGTGAAGATAAACTACAAAAGAAATCCTATGCACAAAACAAAGTGTTTTCTTTAGATTGCACCTTTACCATGAAAAAATACATTCTCTATTCCTTCACAGTAAGAAAGCAAACAAGGACAGGCATTTGGTGGAATTCAGATCAGATAACAGGTCAAATAAGTAGAGGTGGGAGGGTTGTATGTACATTAACAAAAAACCCTCAAAAGCATCTATTTGGGGCATAGTGTTTTTAAATATCTGCAAGACATCTAGTATTGCAACAGTGGATGTCAAGTATTTAGCAAACTCTGGATATAAATGAGTTAGAAACTAAAGCCCTTCTTGTGAGGGGCTGAGTATCTGAGAACCTCAGGTCCACCAGAACCAGCCCTGGTCTGCACGCACAAGGAGTAACAGACTGAAGACAGTGGGAATTTGAAATGTGCCAGCAAAAAAAAAAAAAAAAAAAGTATCAGACTGTTTGAGCCCCAACAATGTCATAGCTGTAAAAAAAGCTAGAAATCAGAAATGGAAAGAGCATTAGCACATGTTTTCATTGTTATTAAAGACATCTAGTGCTTAGTGCCTAGGTTTCCAAGGGCTTGATAAAAATGTCTTTAAGACAAAAACTGAAATGCAAGTAGAAAGAGAACATGGAATTATGTAGATTACAGGATAATAGGGACCACCAGAAGACAGTCGTACTTCTGACATCTATTACATATGCAGTGTAAATGATTTACCTTAGTGTGCATTAGACCACAGCCCAGACCAGTCACTTCTTCGATCAATGTAACAAAAATACAAGTGTTTCTTTGCTCTAAGTAAAAATTTGCCCTACATTTTGACTGCCCCAGCAAAATAACAATATTGATGATTGTGAGCAGACGAAGACAAGGTAAAAGTCAGAGAAAGAGATAAAAATTAAAAAGTAGAAACGTGTAAGATCACATCCACTTGCTCCACTTTTCTTGGAAAATCATTTTTACTTTTCCAGCTAAGATGGGAGTATCCATCACATTGCATTGTTCAAAAACAAATTTCAGAGCTAACTGGGATGAATTCAGTTATTTGCTTGCAGCAAAGGATGTACTGGTTTACTTTCACTTCTATATGTAGCAAACTGGAGAGACACAATTTTTGACAATGCTCAGATCAGGAATATTTCACAAGTTTGAGGTTTCAAAAGATTTATTCCATTTAAATGTGGAGGATCTATATATACAGGATTTCTTCATGTTAGTGGTACTGAAAAGATAGTATCTCTTGCTGTAAACTTATAATGAAAACACTTTTCAGGAGAAGATACCAGATAGCTTAAGGAATTTATTTTCTCAGAGATAATCTAGCTACCAGCCCAAAAGTTTCTCACAGAGGTCTAAAGAATATAGGAAGGAGGAAAAATAAAGACTTACCCTGCAACAAATAATATAAGTAAACAATGGCAAAATGTAAATGTGCAAACATGAAGCAGGTAAACTGAACTTTCTGTTGTGAAGTCATTAAGTAGCATTAGGGTAGTTCTGATTTTTCTGTTACAAGTTTTCTCATTTTAGCTTTTCTACTGTCAGATTTTTGCCTCATTTTCAGTTTCACTGAACAAAATTCAATTTCACTGAACAAAACCAATGGAAAATGGAAATATCCTTCAATAAAACAGCAAATTCTCCTGATAAATATTAATTCCCACTTCTTTAAAATGTGCTTGCTTGAGGTATTATGAGTAGTAGCTATGTGTGTTAAATCTCCCATTCTTTGTACCAGCTTCTTTAAAAAAAAAATAAAAAAAATCAGCCAATGAAAAGTGCCTAGACCGACGCTGTCTCCCTCAGTTAATCCAAGGCCAGTAGAGGGATAATTTGATTAAACTGAGACCCTAATTTATTTAGCTTTAGTTCTGGATCAACCTCTTCTTAATAGAGTGCTGTCGTCTCCAATTGTTTGATGAAAATTAAAGTGACATAAATACCATGGGACTTTTTCAATCTGATTAGTCAGCTAACTTGCATCAATACTACCCCAGCCATCAGGCGCTGGCGTCCTTCCTTTCACCAGCCTTACTAACAACTGACAAGTTCTCCTTGAAGACTGGGCACCCACGCTGCCACTCAGACCCCCACACTTAACCCATCATCCGTCCTCAATGGGTCTTGTTTGACAAGGTGCCCACACCTTTTTCCATTGCTGTTCATCAGACAAAGCTAAATATTGTTTTATTAGCAATCAATAGCCTGTTAATCCCAAACGATTTCACAAATCCACTGAGCTCTCAAGCTGATTATAAACGTTTGGTTTTTTTGTTTTGTTTTGGTTTTTTTTTTTTTCTAAGCTGCTAAATTTCAGATGGATTTTCTCTTCTCCTCCCAACCCTCCCACTCTGATATGGGACATTGTAGCTGGTAAGCAAAGCCACAAAAGTGAAAGAGATCTGTTGTATTTAATGTTGCCTTTAACTGGACATTTACAAATGTCAAGGTTTTGTGGTTTAAACATGATCAAACCTACGCCACCAAACCCGCAGCAGATTTCCTGGCTCCTCCGCTTTCTATCCGTCGGTTTGAAACTTGAGAATAAGAGAACTCCTGAGCCTTTCCTTTTCTTTTGCAGAAATATGGTAAATTCTCACTTAGTCTGTGGGCTGGGGGACTAAAGAGAGAGAGAAAGAGAGAAGTAAGCTTCTCTGATTTACAATATATGAAATGCTAACAAAACTAACCGTTGCACTATTGAGTGATGCACCATTCACGTCCAAGACACAGACAAAACACTTGGGCATGCCTGGTACACTCTGATGATCCCTTTGTTGGAACGTTGGGTCTTTGGTGAGGTGCAAGGGCAACAGCATTGTAAACTCCCTTCCTCTGGATTTACCCATCCTGGATTGCACCTACTCTCTGCTTGTTTTTTCCTTGGAGATTTCCATCATGCTAGCTGGCAATATAACCATAGTTCACTAATGAGACATACTATAAATGACCAGGACAAGGCAGACAGACAGCATTGGGAGGCATTGAGCTTGTATGAAGCTCACAGGAACCACCAGCACAGGCTTTGTAGAGAAGCTGTGGAAGGCCAGGTTGGATGAGGCTTTGGGAAGGTGTCCCTGCTCATGCAGGGGGGGTGGAACTAGATAGGCTTTGAGGTCCCAACTCAAACTACTCCATCATTCTGTGATTAAATGGCTCTTTCATATAAGCTCAGGTGTTTCATGAACTCACCTCAAACTCCTCATTTGATATTTTTTTGTGTTAGGAAAATTATCTGTCAAAAATATTCACCAAAACACTGGAACGTGCTGACGAAAAATACATCTGCTCATAATTTTTTAAAAAGGTTGACATTTTACATCTCAGACATTTTACACATGCGAGTTTCTGACACACCGAATAAAGTAGTGACTTTTTGTCATTCCTTCTTGGGCTACTTCACATGACCCTGTTGCACTTCCCAGTGATAAAAATGGGCCTAAAATGTTGAAAAACATTTTCCAGTTTTGTATTCTTAACAATAAGAATTAACAAGAATCAATTAAAAAAAAACCCCAATACTAGCTTCACTATAGTAAGTACTCGCTGTAGTTTACAATTCCTCTCCAAAGTTTCTATTCCTAAGGCCAGTGACAGTAACTTCAGAAAATGGCTGATGATGCACCATTTGAACATCTCTCTGCTGCTCTTGAATTCTAGGATAAAGCAACGTGTGTTTTCTGTCTAACTTTTTATAAGGTTTCAGCGTATTTTCAAGCTGACTCTTCTGCACGGAAACAGTTATTTAATTATTTTAAAAAAAACCCATAATTAAATCTGCAGGTGCTGTATTGTGCAGTAGTGTACACTGTTTGAATCTGAAGAAGAGTTTGCAGACTTTTCATTATATAATTGCTATGTAGTAATGGGGAAAAATACCACTGGTATCATAACTAGCCATTGTGTAAGGAGTACTAGAACATCTAAAACCACAAAGGGAATAAGATCTGAAAGATTTTGTTTGAGGACACAGTAAGAAAACCATCCTCATCATAAAGAGGTGCTAAAGACCAAGAAAGGAAAGAGCTGTTTCTCTGGTCCATCAGGCTGTACAAGCTAACCTGGGTATTAAAGGAGTTTTGTCTAGAGCAGCACAAAATTCTGCTCTTTGGTTTGCCTTAGTACAGTTCTTGCTCAGTATACTTGTCTTAAAAGTTCTGTAATGTTTTGCTTTTAATGCAATGTTTCCTACAGGAAAAATAAAATTCCTTCATTTCTTCAGGAAAGCAGAAGATACAAATTTTAATGCTGTGTTACAGCCTCAAGTGTATGTCAAGACTGCAGTGGCCACTGAGGCATTTTGGTTTGTGTTGATTTTTAAGTGATTCCCACTCTGCAGATAAGTTTGGGTGGACGCCTGGAGAAGAGAAAGCTGTGGGGAACTTCCTTGCACCCTTCCAGTACTTAAAAGGAATATACAGATGGGAAGGGAATCAGATTTTTACAAGGGTAGACAGTGGTAGGACAAGGGTGAATGGATTGGAGCTGGAGGAGGGAAGGGTTAGTTTGGATATCAGGGGAAGTTCTTCATGGAAAGTGTGGTGAGGTGCT
The DNA here is from genome assembly GCA_013399135.1 of Heliornis fulica. NCBI lineage: Eukaryota > Metazoa > Chordata > Aves > Gruiformes > Heliornithidae > Heliornis > Heliornis fulica. The sequence continues at coordinate 27,304 of VXBZ01006909.1, read as the reverse complement.
GGAACAGGCTGCCCAGAGAGGTGGTGGGTGCCCCAACCCTGGAGGTATTCAAGACCAGGTTGTATGGGACCCTGCACAACCTTGTCTAGATCCAGGCCTGGAGGCTGGTGGCAGTGAGGTTTGAACTCTAGGATCCTTGGGGTCCCTTCCAACCCAAACCATTCTGTAATTCTGTGTGACACACACAAGATTCTTCTCAGAAGATGCTAAACTGAGGACTCTACACCAGATGCACAGAGAAGATGCTGCTGCAGCAGAGATGAGGGTCTGCATCAATAGCTGCTTGTTCAAACAATTCCACACCATACCACAAGACTTAGAGAATGATAGCACGGTTTGGGTTGGAAGGGACCTTTAGAGGTCATCCTAGTCCTACCCCCCTCCAACAAGCAGGGACATTTTCAACCAGATAAGGTTGCTCAGAGGCCTGTCCAACCTGATCTTGAATGTTTCCAGGGATGGGACATCTACCACCTCTGTGGGCAACCTGTGCCAGTGTTCCGCACCTTCACCGTAAAAAATTTCTTCCTTCTATCTAGTCTGAATCTACCTTCTTTTAGTTTAAAACCATTGTCCCTTGTTCTATTGCTACAGGCCTTGATAAAAGGTCTGTCCCCATCTTTCTTACGAGCCCTCTATAACCGCTGAAAGACTGCTCTAAGGTCTCCATGGAATCTTGTCCAGGCTCAACAACCCCAACTCTCTCAGCCTAACCTCATAGGAAAGGTGCTCCAGCCCTCTGATCATGGTCTCTTCTGGACTAAATCCAACAGGTCTATAGGAGCTTCTGGATCTCTTGCTTCTATTTATTGATCTGCTCCTAAGAAACCACTGACTAATACAAATGTAACATTTTTTGCGATCATTATTCCAAAGTTCTTCCCCAGAGAAATAATCCCTGTGAATCACAACAAATAGTGACAATTTAGAGCAATTCCTCTAATGTTTCACTTGGTGCTAGGGGTCACCTGCCTTTACAAACCAACCGTTAGTGTTCATTGATGCTCACACACTGGTACAATCTTAGGTCACCCAGCTTGTTTACTGGAGCTCTTTGACTGGTAGCCAGATCACACAGCTGGAAGCCAAGGCAGATGCTCAGCAGCTGTTGTCCCAAGTTAGATGAGCAAGAAGGAGATTTACTGTTTCTCTCAAGTTCTCCAAACCGCTGCTTCATTTCTTTGGCAACATTCAGAGCACACTGGAGACAGCAGTGTAGTTGTTAATTGATGATGTATTTTTGTTTCTTAGCCATGGTTTTATGCAGATATGACTTGGTTTCTTTAATGGCTATATCACATGTATTCTGAAATTCTGTATCCTGAATTTTAAAAATCTCAAAACTGAACAACATGACACTGAGAGAAGCTCAAGACCAAATCTTGACCCAGATCCAGGGCAGAATTTGAGCCAACAGGGAATGTAATTCCCAAGCAGGATCATTTGGATATACAATAATTCAATAAAATGAAAACTGAATCTCAGTGGCTTTGAAGGTAGCATCTTATTTTGACTTTTGGCTTCCATGCTCAGAAATATCTGACAATAAATAATTCTTCTATTAATATTATTTCTACTTTTGTCCCCCAGAAGAAATTTGTGTTTGCAAAACCATGTAAAATTCCTTCTTCAGAAGTATGAAATGAGTAACACCTCTTCTCTGTTACCATTACAGCAAGCCCGGCACAACTGTATTGAAACAATACTTTGCTATGTTATCCCAAATCTGCCTTGCCCAGCAGCCATCCTGTTTACCCCTCAGCAGCATCACTGGAGAAAGCTCTGTGTGCAGTGTCCTGCTGCTTCATTTCTGTTCTGGTCGGAACAGGTTTCTGTGCTTGCCCTCTAGGAACCAACTCACTTTGAAGAGATGTTACAAAAAATTACTGGCATAACAAAGGGAGAAAAGTCCTCCTCAATATGTGGCATCATCAGCTACTTAAATGAGAACATGTGTGACCCGTCAGTGAACTCCTGATTTGTATACAGCACCAGAGGACCCTCCATAACAAGCAAACACTTCCTATATATTCACAGAGATTTTCCCATACTATCTACTTATTTTGCTGACCACTCAATTTCCTTTTAAGCACACCATCTCCTATTTATAAATGAGTTGCTCTTACAAAAAGACTGGTCCGGACATTTTTCTAATGCTTGGGAATATTTCTAACCTAGCAGATGGATGAAATTGCCACGGACATATGAGGCAGGGGGGCAGGACAGGTCACAGCCATTGCTGCTCCAGGTGCCTGCAAAACTGCTCTGCTGCAAGCTGGACTAGGAGATGGGGCTTCTGGCTCACCCACCAACACACTCTGCTACCCAGCATTTCACCTCCCCAGCCAGCACCTCCAAGCCGCTCGAATTAGTCTCTGGGCTGTTGAATGTCTCTGTGACTGAGAGAGAGCCAATGCCATCAGAGCACGTTGTCTGTGCCCTGCAGGCTGTCCTGCCACCTCTGACAGCGGTCAGTGGAGGCTGCATGGACATGTCTGTTACAGATCCTGATTTTCAGAGGTTTCAGCCAAAACCCTTCCTTTCTTCTTTCCAGAAGTTTCAGAATCCGGGCTAGGTGATCACTGTAGGTCCCTTATAAATGAAAATAATTATTCTATTCTATTCTATTCTATTCTATTCTATTCTATTCTATTCTCCCCAAAGTCTTTACACAAGGCTTCACTGGAGCCTGAACTGACTGCCTGTAAAAGCAAAGCATCTTGGAAAACCTCCAAAATATTTAGGCAATGAATACAAAATTGGAAGACAAGTTTAGTTAACACTCCAGATTGGACTATCTGTTTTTTTCTGCTATGTTGTGGGTGATACTGAGAGCAGAATCTGCCCTAAGCAGACTAAATTAATTTTTCTGTATGTTCTTCTACGTAGCCAAGCACAAGAATCGTTTTGCTCTTTTCGTTAACATTCGTGGTACAAAACTAGACGCTTCCTCCTGCCCTGAGGATGTGTTTCCTGCATCCTTTTCCTTTCCACACATGATCTTTCTGCTGTGGACACAGGAGGGCAGTGCAGTTCTAATTTGGATTCAAACATCTACGAAGCAGATGGCCAACATAAAGCAAGCTCAGTCCAAGTCCAAGCAAAGTCTCGGTTTCCTTTTCTTCTGCTTCTTCATCTACTAATTACTTCATTATTGTACCTGGCAACCCCCCCTGTAGTTACACTTTAAAAAAACATACATCTTCCTCAACCTCTACATGCACAGCAAGTATTGATAATGTCAAAGAAAAGGGCGGGGGGGAGTGGAAGGGAGAAGGGGGAACAAGGAGTGGGGGAGACAAAAAGGAGAGAGAAAGAGGTAAAAAAAAAAAAGAAAAAAGAAAACAAGATTACAAATACTCCCTAAGTAAGGAAATGGCTCTATCAGTGCTACTGGGAACCAAATCCTGGAAGGTGCTGATCCCCAGATGCTCTGGAGTCCTGTGCCGTTTGTAACTGCTCAGGCCACCCTGAGTTGAACTCAAAAGCAGAGCAGGCAGGTCTGAAGCTGATCTTCCCAAAGGCACAGAGTAACCTGTCTGTGAGATAAGTCTCTCCAGACTTCTTCCAGACTGCGGTCGGCGTTACCGCGTAACAGGCCGAATGCCGGTCCTAACATGGCGTTCAGGGGTTAATGCAGCGGCCTGTTGCTGGGCTGGAGATTAAAATAAATCATGGTGCTTTCTTACATGTCCCTCAGTCTTTTTCAACACGTTAAAAACAACCGTATAACCCACGATAGGCAGAGCTTGAGACCTGAAGTCTGCAGTAAAAAGGTAGTGCTAGAGGATGGCAGTCTACTGAACGAGGCGGGGTGGGGTGGAGGGGGAGAAACCTCATTGCTAATTAAATTAATTGCTTACTGGAAGCGAAGACGAAAAGTTCTGCCCACAATGTACTGTCATCTGTGGCAGGGGAGTAAAGGATCTTGGTACTCAAGGGATCTTGCTCAAAAAAACAAAACTGCAACTTCAAAACTAAACCAAAAAGGTGGCAAACTTCCACAGGCAACCTCTAGTTTCAGATTTTGCGTCTGCCATCAGTGAAGGCTTTTCCCCATCATGGTTTCCTCAAGCTTTGTTGATCTGTCTCACCCTTGAAGTGCTGGCATACCAGTTCCATGCACTGCATTTATCTGTAGCATGTGTAAACAAGCTGCTGGTCTCAAAGGCATCAGAAAAAGTTAGTCAGGAGGCCAGCTCTTGTACACCTCTGAATTCACCTTACAAATTTTACTTGAGGTAGAAACAGCAGCCACAAAGTTTTAAAATGTGTGAAATAGGTAAAAGGAATAACCACTTTATAAAAAAAAGAAAAACACCACAAAAAGTAACCCCTCTGGCAGATTTGTTCTGATCCCTTCTGATGGGTTTCATCCTTCTTCAGATTTCCTCTGTGAGATTCCCACTGTCACACCCTGTTTATTTTAGTGCATTCATTTCACAGTGTCTCTTCCAACCAGATACCCTAGTGAAAAGGCATCTTGCTCACTACGTGACTACACCACCCAAATAAAACAATCACTGAAGGCAGTGAGTCGCTTGTGACAATAAAGATTGTCCTGTTTGGTGCAGTAGTCAGGGGGGGTTTAAGCACATCTTTCCCCCCAGAATACTGAGGCAAAGTAAGCAGTTTAGCATGAACAAGAAATTCTGCTGTTTGCAGGATACTGATTTTAGCCAGGCTCTTGCCTTCTGCAGAACCTGAGGAATGGGGTGTTTTTGAAATCTCCTCAGAATGCTGAAGGTCTAGATCCCATCACATACCACAGTGTTGAGAAACATGCAGAGAGCTTGTGGCTACATGGGATTGGTGATACTTTATCAACGGTAGCGCGTAGGATGTAGCAGCATCACACAAGATCTCACAGAATCTGTTACTGTCACATCATCAGAGAAGTTTTTTATCCTGAAATGCTTCTTAATCAGGAATATGTTTTCATTAAAATTTCATTATATTCTGTCGTTCACCCATTTGTGGCATTTCCTAGGTTCTTTTCTGTTTGAGCCTTTTCATGGATGGTTTTATTCCTCAGGAGTATATATACTCATAGAGAGATATACAGAAATTTTAGAAATCACTGGTGATATCTGTAGCCATTATTTTATACTGTTATTCTATGAGCATTTCTAGCTAATATTTTAGTGAACTGCATTATATCATAACATGTATTTTTGCATTTATTTTTCTATATTTCAGCTTTCCAATCATTAAACCTGAACTGTTGTCAAGAAATCATACGATCACATAACACATTTTATTTTGGCTCCTTGGATCTACTATGAAGCAATATGATTCTTTAAAGGCAGATAAAATAAATTGAGTAGTTTCAAGTAATTGTTTAAGTCAGGTTAAAAAGACTTACTAGTAGAACAATCACCTTTACAAACACCTCATAAGGTAATAATAATAGTAATAATTTCATTTCTGACAAAGGAGGAGTGGCCTGCTTTTGTTTCTGGATTCACATTCATACTACACCCTGTGAAGATGTTCACATATGAATGAAAACCTAACTCATCTGAAAACTAAACCTGCAAAAAAATGGATCAGCCAGGTTGGCCTCTGCATTGCCTCAATCTGTGGCTAAAATGTCATGGTAAATGAGGAGAAGTGCGACGGGGCTGCCAAGGACAAGGAGAGAGGGAAGAATCGCTGTTGTGAGCAGCATCTCTGCTGTGAACAGGTGTCAACCTGAGACCAGGTTAGACTAAATTCAAGGGAATCACAGCCCTCTGATGATCTTTTGTTGGGGGTGCTTTCTTATAAACTTCTTCCAAAAATACTAAATCCACTGAAAAAATCAAAATGAAATTGTCAAGGTAATAACAGTGTGTGTAGCTTCTTCTGAAGGCATACTTTTCCAATGAAGTCGTACATGAAATAAAAAAGAGAAGAAATGGCTAAAAGTCAAGAGGTAAAAGAAATATCGTTGCAAAAATCAAGAACCTCAAAAATAAATTTACTAAAATTGAGAAGATGGACTTAAAAAGAAATATATGCTGTAACAAACAGCTGAGAAGCATTTATAGAGCCCATACTTTTACACTTGCTTGCCCTGGTACAAAAATACTGAGCAGCTCCCTCTGCCTTTCATTTTGTAACAGGTTTCTCACGTGCAACACTAACAGAATAAAACAGTGACTGGAAAACTAAAAATTCATTTTTAAATGGAAGGACACACAGTATATGACGGAATTTTTTCATCTGCATTCCTAGCAATGTATGTGCTGTTCACCACTGCGATATATACTACTAATTAGTGTAATCTATGAAGGACTTACACATCCAATTCCATTGCATTGATAAGTAATAGCCTATAAAATCTATAATTCCTTTTGAGTTATGACTAAATTTTGACTGAATTTTTACTAAAACCATCTTGTCAAAGAGAAAAATGATCCAGAGAGCAAAAAGTACACTGCAAAACATTTGAAATTCATTTACTTCAATGTTATGGTTTTGTTCAACAAATGTTAAAAAGTTTTCATATTTTCTCAGAGAGAAAAGTAAAGATGCCTCTGAGCCTGGGGCTTTACACCCCCCAGATATCAAGTGTAAGAGTAAAGGAAATTTGATATGTCCACACAGATTTTTCATTAACATCAGTTCCAACTGCAATTATCTACTATATTATTTTCTTTGCTTCCATAGTAATGCAGCTGACTGTGAAAAAATAGTGTTTTCTCTGTTAGTTGTTTGGTTTGAGAAAGCTTTACAGATGGCAGGACTGGATTTTGGGCTAGATCAGCCCTGTGAATTATCTACTTTCATTGTGACAATTTTTGTTCATAAGAACTACTACGTATTTGTGGAATTAAATAGCAGAAATCTTCATGATGATGCAGTGAGCAACCAGTTATTGCAAATAATTTTCCCTGAGTTAGTTTCTGAACTGTGTAAAACATTCAGAAAATAAAGTAGTACTAAATAAGAAAAATTATTTGAGCTTTTAAAGAGAGGCTACATGAATTTTTTTGTTTGTTTCTTGTCATTCACTTAAGGTAATGATAACTTTTAAATTGTTAATGAAATTTGGAGAGTGCGCTGTTTAGTTGGGGTTTTTGGAAAAAATAAAAGAGTGAAAGCTAATCTCTCAGTCCTTCCCTGTTTCACCAGTCTAATTCTGCTTTTGTTTCCAATCTCTGTATAATCACTCTGGATACATAGGAACATGTCATCATAGAGCCTTTTTTTTTTTTTTTTAAAGCACTTTCATAAGAGATTATTCAAAGTTACAGGTTTTTTCTTCTGTATTTCAGCCAGAGTGTTCCTGAAACATCCATGCCCTCCCACCAGCTTCAGAAAGCTGTTTGGACAACTGTGAAGGTTAGCAAGAAATAAATGTCAAGACTATTAAAATAATGAGATCACTACCTGGCAGACAAGCTGTTTTGAAAACTAACATCGATGATACATCTCTCACGCAGCCAGAGGATATGACTGAGATAAAGGGATGACCGTACAGGAATATACCCCAAAATCCTATAATCCATTTGTCCATAACTATTTCCAGCCACCAGAATCAAGAACAAACAAACAAAGCAATCTGACCTCAGTAGAAAAGATAAAGTGAACTGCAAACAAATCTAAAATTCCATCCCCCTCATCAACATGCTCAAAATGCCCTCTGCAGCCCGTGCCGGAGAGGAGCAGGAGACCCCAACCAGCGAGCTAGCTCTGCAAAACCGCCCTTGGGACCAAAAAAAAAAAATCTCAACAACTGGATGAAAGAAAGTGCCATATCACTTTCATTTCCATTCATCATTGCTAAGCTTCGACTTTAAGAAAGTTTCATTGCCCTTAAATACTCAGATCATAAGCAGCTGCACATGATATCATTTAGATCCCGGTGGTGTAACTCGTATTTCCCCCGAGCTTTGTCCCTAAGCTGCAGCCTGACAGGCATCACCAAGATCCAGCTTGCTTCTTTAAAAAAGCCTGCGCAGCGTTTTTACATTTAGCAGCTGAACCAAACTTCACAAAAGCAGCCGAAAAGAATTGGTAAAAGGTTAGGATAGATTGACTGTTTCTAAATTGGAATACTAATGATGATCTTTAATGAAGCCTGACAGTACAATCTGTTTCTTATTGTTCCCTAAGTGCTGGCCACTGATCATATTCACTGGCTTTAGGTGACGGGGACAGACAGGGACAAATGGGCCCCACTGGTGAGCAGGACTGTGCACAGCTGATCTTTCAACAAGGATTAAATTAATTAAAATGATTCTCCCACCAGAAGAATCAATCTTTTGGTTTGTTATCATCATAGTGGTTATTAATTTTGAATGATGTCTAATTGGTGCCACTGCTGTTTGGGTCAGCTGGCTTTGTAATCTTCTTAGAAAGCAGTAACGAATACATAATTTTAGTAGCCCTGGAAGGGAGCAGGAAAAAATCCCCAGCTTGATTTAATACCTCTCATAACATGGATGAACAATGGAGAAAGTAAGCAAAGTACCTGTCAGGCCTGACCAGTGAAAACTGGTTTGCTGATGTCAGTGACCGCAAGATTAGGAGTGGGAGGATCTGTCCTCTTACTCAATTTTTAACGGTGTTCAAGCACTTCAAAACATCAACAGCAGTTTAGAAGAAATCAGAGGAGCACCTGTATGTCAAGCACGGTTGCCTGTCTGAAGGGTGTTGAAGTTTGGGTTGGATGTGTTATCTCCACAGCCACATGCTCCACTAACACCTCACTCATCTCTGCGAGTGGGTGTAGGGCTTCTGGTTAGTTGTTTAGATTGAAGTGGCAGAGTAGGAGAAAGGCCATGCTGTGTGCCTTACAGCGCCCGGCATCTTAATGAGGGGAGGACACAACTGCTCCTAACAGCCCCCTCAGCTTTTGGGACAGAAATATACAACTTCCATCGATGATCTGAAGCACAGCTAAAATGTAAATCTTAAGTGATATTCACACAAATTAAAGCCCTGGAGATTTCTGTTGATGCAAGTGACTTCACTCCGATGAGAACAGGGACATAATTCTTATTTTTTGCTAGTTTGTGTTCTACACATAGGAAATCATTGCTGTCATGCCTGTATATCATCATAAATATACAACAGCAGTAACTTTACTTTTTAGGTGGATCAGTTCATCTGGGAAGTAACCTGTTTCATCAGTGGAATAGAAGTTTAGATGATAGGTATCAGTACAGCCCAACATGTCTGGGGGTTGAATGTGATACCTCCCTCTTCCCTGCAGCTCGCAACAGGAGACGTTCCTCTTTCTCTGCTAATCCAGTTTCACCTTCCCTTTCTCCAGTCATGCTCTCAGGCTTGGCAATTAGCTGTCTCAGCAAAAAGAAATGTGTTGCAAGACAAGGAAGAGTGAGGCAGTCTTGATTTCTCTTGGAGGGACCTCTTCTGCTCTAGGAGGATGGCATAATTGTTGTAATTCCTGGGTTTTTTTTTATCTGAAACCCCAGTTAGGCTGGAATGATAACACTTGAGTAAAGATTATTTCATACACTTTAGCCCTTTGAAGCAAAACCATCAACTCTGTCCTTCCACTACATTGGATGAAAACCAAGTGTTTTACAATTATAGCTGCATTCTGTAAGACATTCTGCTTAGCCTGAACTCATCATGGTACAATTCCCACTAAACCATTTTCATTACTCAAGTAGTAAAAAAAGATTTAAAACCCCTGGTTTTAATTCCTTATCCTCCAGGTGGTCCTTCTTTAGCTGTAAGCAGGCAAGGTAAGCCCCCACCAAGTTACAGGTCTGTATAACAGTATAAATAAAACCCATTTATATGCTAGAGCCCAAATCTTCATCCAAGTTTGGGGAGCTGCAGTATCCAGTTCTGGGTCCAATTTCATAAGTTTAAAGCATTTATGCTTGTTAGATGAAGTTTATTTTTATCTTTTCCCAACAGACCTTCCCCCTACTTATTCTGCTGTGTTTGGTTAGACTGGGCATGCTGATCTTATTTAACACCATTAATAACTGTTTGGACAAGGAGTAAATTACAGATTGCAAAATCCAACTATTGTTCCTGGCCAACACTGGTTTGAGATCTATCTATCTATCTATCTATCTATCTATCTATCTATCTATCTTGTTTCTTTGGTTGAATGTCCTCTTCTGCAAAGTATTTTTAAGTAGTTCTGCCACAAATCCTTTTCTATTTTAAACAAACACTCTAGCATTTTTGATCATTCTTTTTAACATTACATGCATTTAAAAATAGGATGGAAACAAGGGCTGCTGACTAACATCCAGTGGGAGAATACCATCTCCCAGGTGTCATATCTAGGGCTTGTATTGCATCATTTTATATCCCATCTGCAGTCAGAAAAGATAAGCAGAGTCTTATTAAAATACATCTGAGAATTTTATTTTCACAACGAGAAGAGTTTGACAGAGAAAAAAGTTAAAATATTTTCAAAGCCACACATGGCTATAATTGTTTAGTTAGCCTTTGAGTCATGCCTGAGTTCAAGTCTTCTTATACTCTGTTTAGAGACATGGCTGTTAAAAATTCTTTTAAGTACGACACTATACATTAAAGCAAGTACATTAAAAAATCCACTTAATTCTCAATTCAGTTCTCCAAAATGTATGCATTGCCTTGCTATTTAGTATTGCTTTTTATTCTAGATATATCTAAATGTAACACTTCCTGTTCTTCCTTCTAAACATGATGCCTTTAATTTAAGCATAATTTAAGCATTATAATTCCCTTTATTGTAAACAACTTTATGCACCAGGAAGTTATGGCAGACCTGCTGGAGAACATCCAAAATGCAGGACACCAGATGTTTATCCCCAGGAACCAAATGAGTGATTTAGCCAAGATCAGATGGAATGAACATCTTCACGCTGTGACTGCAGTGGAATCCAGTGTGCCTGTTTTGTAAACATATTACTGGAATCCACTATGTTCTCCTTTATGCATCCACAAACTTATAGTCCTGATAACCGTGTTAGTCCTTCAGAGTGGTGGAAGTGTCCATCTTTGTTTTCTAAATCCTGCTTAAAACCATTGTGGATGTTTTCATATCCAATGAACAAGATAGCTGCGTTGTCCATAAAAAACAACCACTCCAAAACCCAGAAGTTCCAGGAACACACACTAAAAAAAAAAAAAAAAAACCTACAAAAATTTTAAAAATACCTCCCCAAGCCAGATCAGAAAGGAGATCCAAGAGCTGTACTCACTGCTCAGAGAACAAAAATACTTCTGACCACCTACATTATCAACTCTTCTTTAAAATAGGACACTACTATCTGGAGAGGTTTTTATTATTCCAGGATTCCTTCAAGTAAATGCCAACCTGTGATGAGATACTGCTTCAAATAGTACAAGATCAGAAGCTTCCAAAAGCTTTTTCCTTTGATACAGGTCTGACTGCAAAATTGCCAGTTATTTGAAAGCTCTAAAAAAAGAAGTCAGATCTTGAGAGGCATAACTACATGAAAGCAAAGCAACATGGGAAGAGAAATCCCATGTGTACTGTGAAAACAGAGCTAAAATAGAGCCAAGGTAAACTGTTTGCAGAGAGAACTCTCATCTCTTTCAAACGACCATGATTTCCATGCAACTTATTTGGGTACTGTCAGATTTCTATAAAGAAAACTCAGCTTCTAATGGTGGTTTTTAGTTTATATGGTGACAGGCTTTCTGGAATTCCCTGTCTCCTCACTCTTTTTGTTCCCCTAAATACTTTCCCTGCTGGAAAATGCACTGATTCCAAACAGCTATAATGGCTAAGTCCTCTAGCAAATGTCTTAAGTACCTGATTTTAAATAACACCTTGTCCAAGGAATTGGTCAGTTGTTAACCTTTAACCCTATGGACTGCCATGCAGGAGGAATCCGCTTAAAATTCTCATTGTGAAGTTATACAAGTAGTAGCATTAAGGCTATTTGACCTCAGGATTTTCTGAAGGTAACTTTTGGATGCAGTTTTCTCACATCTTTTTTTGCCTTTGCAAATAATTCCTTAAGCAACCATCCAAACAAACTTACTTTTCATGGTGTCCCCCCCCCCGCCATTTTGTGATCTCATTTAGCAGCAAGGAAACAGAGAATTCTTCGAGAATAAGTTGCAAACAATTTAGGATTCAGAAGTGCCTAAGAAAGAAGCTGTGTTTACTTTCCCTGAGGCCAGAGGATATAAGCTGTCTTTGACAACTGATCTTTCTCATAATAGAGTTTTGCCAAGTGACCAAAAAGTGTCCCTAGGTAGAGCCCTTATATACGTAACTAAAAAGAAACCCATATAATGCAGACAGATGCCATAACATTTTTATGCAATAGAAAATGACCACCTAGAACAAATATATGGAATATAACTGTTGCAGGCAATAACGAAATTTGATTGAAAAAGCAGCAGTTGTGATTGTACCACATTAAATTCTCTGAGTAAACAAAGTCAGACATCAGTTATCTTGCATCTAGTTTGCAAGACTGCAGGTGCTGAGAAGAACTATGAGACATAAATAAACCAAGTAACAATCACAGAAGCCACAGAATCGTTAAGGTTGGAAAAGACCTCCAGGACTGTCTAGTCCAACTGTCCCTCTACTACGCATTTTACTCACTAAACCATGTCCCTAAGTACCTCATCCAACCTTCCCTTAAACACACTGAGGGAGGGTGATTTCACCACCTTCCTGGGCAGATGCAGTTACCATGTTCCTCTGGTAGTACTAGAAAATACCATCAATACAATATATTTTGGTCTCACCTTCTCTTTAGCTGCATTTCAACCATTCCATTGAAGCCACAAGTGAAAACCTTCCCCCGGTGAAATGATTGCAAATTTATCTCCTGATTTCAGTGGAGATAAGTCATCAGTCACATGGAGAACTCCTTTTGCTCGTAGAAGTACTTCAGTGATAAATAACTATATGAAAATTAAATACATATATATATATTTCATTTATAACCAGCTGTTGAACCCAGACCTCCTTGCTGGCTTGAAATATATAAAGAACAGAAGGCAGGGTGGCGAATGGTCAAAGCAGGACCTCATTAAGTGTCTGGGCAGCTCTGGCAATGCATGAGCATGTCCAAGGGTCCAGGGGACTAGGTGACGCTTGTAGTGAGGCAGGGCTGTCTCACAGACAGCACACAGACCTGCAGAGCAGGGCTCTAAGGGAACTGTGTCTGAACCTGAAGTACCACCAAAGTGCAGCTGGGGCAGCTGGAAGCCCAGAGCAGGTCAGTCAGCAGGTCCACAGATCCTCCTCTATCACCTGCTTACAGGCTATGTCATGAGACATAGCTTGGGATGAAACTCAGTTGGCTCAGGCTACATTCATAGTCCATATCTGGAGTGTTATCTCAACCCCATCTCTTGATTAGGCATCTTGTCAGAAATATTTTACTGCCTTAGAAAGCAAAACATAAGATTTCTTTAAGCAATATACAATTGCTTACTGGTGATCGCACAAAGCACAAGTTCTTAAAGATATTGTGGTAGCCTGGGAGTAAATATATCCTCTTTAGCATCATAGAGGGACTATCTTTGAATTTAAGGAGGGGAAAAAATTGATTAGCCTTCCTATGAATATGTCTTTTTTAATGAAATAATAAAAAAATTACTTGCTGTAAAGCCAGCAGCTGTAGATAGATACCAGCATCTGAAACTCAGACTGAAACTCTCAGGGAGTCTGTTCATGAAAGCTGTGTGTCCTGTTTATAAGGTTGGAGCTTATTATTTACTCTTCATATATGAGAAAGAAATGTTTTACAGTATGTTTCCTGAAAACAGATGCATAATTCATCTAATCCCCAACTTCTACTGGCAGAAAAAATATTATTTCAAGGGTGACTAAGGAGATACCTGTTATCTAAAGCATAAGTAAAGCAGTGGGCTAAAAACCCTATTTTCCTGAAATCTAGAAGAGGACGTGGTTTAAAACTTCTGCAAACCCTGTCAATACCATTATGCTGTTCTGGTTTAGAACCACAGACATAGATTTCAAAGAGCATTTCAAGGATAAAATGGAATTCTTGAAGTTGCAAAATCACCAGTCTTTGATCACAACTTCTGCGGAAGTCAAGGATGGGCAGTGTTTGAAGGGCTCATTTCCAAAAGAAAATCAACACTACCTGGCATACTAAACTGCTGCGGACTCCTGAGAGTCCCTAGGCAGAAGCTGAGGCATACATTCCTTTCTCTTTTAGTCTCTAAGACTTACCCTATACTGGTGTGCAAGAATGCCTAAGCTCCTAGTACCAGTAAAGGGAGTGTTTGCAAAGTACAACTACTAACTTACTTACTGCAAGTTATCACTCTGTCTTGAATCATGAAGATATCTGAGTCTGAATGGAGACCCTTGAAGGGCTGAACTACAATAAGAAAGAGACCCTGCCAAGGAACATATACAAGCAGCAAGCTGGAGTTCAGCCACATCCTGTATAACAAAGTGTCTCAGCCTCACATTTGAATATATATATATAGGCACATTCAGTAAACAAGAATAAGTGAAGAGCAGTAATCCTTTTGCCCTTTAACGATTTGGAATGATATTCTGATCCCAGCAGTCAAAAGGAATTTTTTTTGTAAAAGACTTCCACAGAGGCCAGTTTTCATTTTTCATGCCTGATGGCACTTCTGCTTGTACCAGTCTCACACCTCACAAAGACTGTCTGTGCCAGCGGTGCACTGTTGACAGCCCATCTCCTGGAAGCTGGTTTTGCTATCTATCCAGTGAAAATCAGTGTGGGTTGGTTCTTGGTTTCATTTAATATTTACTGTCACAGATTCATACCTCAATACGTATATGTTATAGCCCATGTATTTCTACCTCCTGGAGCACAGACATTGTTTCACACGCACATTCATTTTTGAATGCTATATTTGTGTTCTTTCTTGAGCAAATCAAGGAGTCACTGTTTTCCTGGATGCAGCATGTATGCACTCTCTTCTAAGGGCCAGAAGTAATCCTCCTCATGTTAAAAAAACCCAAATAAACCCAACAAAAACCAAGCAACACACAGCAGATGCGTAACTGCAGTCCTAGAAACAATTCTTCTGCTCCCATTTACGGCAACTATTACCAATCCTGTTATCAAATCAGATATTTGTATTTAAAGTTTCCCCAGTGTTCCTTATCAGTTTTTTCCAACAGCTTTTTGTCTGCCATGTCATTTGCATTTGTCTAAATCAGCTGCATTCCACAGACTCAGTATGCTTCACCACATCAGCTCTCAAGTAAACAGAGTCATCAGCATTCCGAGATGTTTCACCGAAATATCAATTAAATGAAAAATACTTTTTTTTTCCCCTTGTTCTAAAGAATTCCTTAATCTTTCTGAGGTTTTTTGTACTTTCTGAACATTCAGGGATTCTGCCCTCCTGAGTTTCCAAATAGGTCCAACCTTGATAAATTTTTCTCGCTTTCTCAGTACTTGAAGCATGCAGATATGAAGCATAAAGATAAATAGACTGTGGTACCTTTGTAATCTAAAGCTAACACAGCTACATTCTGCTGGCAGGACTCCACTGGGCTGTAATCGATGCAATTCAAATTCTCCTCATCATTTCCTCCAGGTTATTTTAGAGGTGAACAAAGAGCAGGATGACAGAATGATAAAGAAAGCAAAACTACATGCTCCATTTAAACCATTCCACTATGTCTGGCTTTTCACCATCCACTGGTGTTTTTCAGCTTATACAAGATCCAGTGCATCATTTGCAAATTCATTACACATAACAAGCATTTTATCCCTAGTGCAACCTGAAGGAGGTGGTGTCTGTGGGCCACCTCAGGTTCCAGCTAACAGACCAGGAGAGCAAGGCAACCTTAATATAAGTGCAATATAAGCAGATAAGCCAGCCTCGTTTATCACACAGAATCCTTAGTTTCAGGAGACTGACTGCTGATCCGAATTTGCAAATTTTGGACCTGTGTTTGATTTTCAAACACCTTAAAGTGTTAAAGCACAAGAAAAGTTCAGATGTAGAACCTTCCTCTAAAGATACACGTTTAGTTAGGGTCAGTCAGAGCAAACAGTTGAACAATAGATATGTATGCATTAAATCTAAGAAGCTTTGCGTATTTACATATGTGGACCCACTTTCAAACACTTTACCCTTTAAACCTTTGTCTCAATCTCCCCACATATAACGATCAGCTCAGTCATTTGGAAGATGAAATCAAAGCTTTGAACTCATTAAAAACTACCTGGGCCCCCAAATATCTGGCTGTTACTAGGGCAGCTCAACAGTCTAGTGAGGTCTTTGAATTTTAAGTAATATTTAAATGAAGGAAAAAGTAATCAGAGGCATTCTTATTATAATAAAAACAAAACCCCACATCACATCTTTTCCACAAAATCTTCCAGTGTGCCTTAAGCTAAGATTTACTTTAAAATACATCCTTTCCCCCGCTGACTAGAAAAGATAAAAGCTGTCATTCATTGTCTGTCTTCTGTTGAATTTTGACATCTCAGATGCTCTATTTGTGGATTTCCACTGTATTCTGGGTCTCCCATACACGGTAACAGCTACACTTCTAGATCTCGTTGAAGAACTTTAAAATGAATTGCTAATCCTATCTTAATTGCTACCGTAGGCTTGGTTAAGCTGGGACTGAAGCTGACCTTCAGGGAAATACTGAAAATTGCTGTAGACTTGCCATCATATATTTACTAGTATGGAATATTTGCTGTTTATGAAATTAACATACTTAAGGAAATTTTAGGCAGCCATATAGTGTGGGTATCAGCTAAGGAACCAGTCACACCACATGCACTGGTCTATGAATACCTTACTGATGCCACTCCACTTTTCTCCGTGGACACGGCGAGTAAGCGTACCACAGCATAGAATTCCTTGCACGGTGTGGGAGCTCTTTGAAGTCATGCCACCACATAAGAAAAATGAAAAAATCAGAAAATTATACCGAACCATCAAAAGAGCCAAAGCCCCAGAGACATCACTCATCCCGGGAAATGGAGTATTGTGCTCATGCTGTATACTTTTAGACTGTGTGTTCTTTCACAAGAGGAAGAATTGGCTAGTTGTGATCACGTGAAAATACAGGCTAAGCATATTACCGTGCTGTACATTTTATTCAAAGGTATGTGAAAAGTTCGTATAAATGTTAAGCAACTGCTAATTAAACTTCCCCTTTGGCCTCCTGTGGCAATTTCCCAGACAGCTGGGGTGAACAGGGAAATCCCCATTTCAGTCATGGATTGTTGGGTACGGCTAAAGGCCAAACCAACCGGATTTATTAACTTCATATCTAGCAGCCAAGAGTTTGTGGCAGACCCACCACAGCCGTAATAGATCTCCTACTGGGCCACAAACACCAGTACAAATGGCCGGGCTGCCAGCACAATCCCAGCATGAATGGGCCTAAATTAGCCAGCGCTTAATAACCAGTTTACTAACACCTGTATTAATTAGTACTGTATCACTGTGAGGAGGACTGCTGTTAGACAAGGCATAATCCCATAAGCTTGGCATTTGCATATCTCTCATTAGCTGATTAAAACCTGAAGGAGGCAGGTTTTTGCAGCCGGTGGGTCCATTCCAATGCTCCGGCTGCCTGGGTGGCTCGATAATGAAGTAACGGTGGTGAATGTGAGGTTTATATGTATGGAAGGGATTAAGAGTATTAGAGTTTGTGTGAACCGATGTTGCCATATTCTCTCTACTGGATCACAGTAATTGGATGGGAGGAGCAAGAGTGGATCCATTAGTTTTGTCTGTTTGCCCAGGAGCTGGGTGCTAGAGATTCAATTTTGCTTCCTTTTGCTCCTTTGCTTTTGTGAAGCATGGCTGCTTTGTCTAGGCGAGCCCTTAGCACCTCTGTACACTACCCACGCTAAGGCGATTCAGCCACAAAGAAGAAACCTCGGAGACAGCCAGCATAAAATGCAGCCTAGACTCAAGTACTACTTGAGGGCAGCACAATCCTGCCTAGCCCAATCCTGGGAGAGAAAGCAAGAGATAATTGAAATCTATAAACACCTCTGGAGCCTTTTTATTATTTTATTAGTTCTCCACATTTGGGCTTAACAAACCTCATCATCAAAGAAGCCTTGAGCTCTTTACAAGAAAACTGAATGGCTTGAAATTTCACTGACTTAAGGAGCAATTGTTGAGAGTATTTGCTGGGCTTGCATAATTCTAATGCAAAAAAAAATCCATTTCCTACATTATTTGTACAGCTGGAGTAATCACCGTGTGTGACCAATGATGTAAAAAAAAAAAATTTAAAAAAAATTGCAAGATTGTGCCAACAATGCATCTTCAGCACCAGCAAGAAGAAAACATACTCAACAGGGAAGCTTGATGCCAAGACAGGCTTGACAGGACGTGAAACCACAAGTTATGCACAACAGACACTGACTAGAGACACAATGGTTTCTTGGGGGTTATATTTTAGACACTCTAACATGGCTACATCATTTCAGAAACGGTTTGGAGAATGCTTTATTGTGTTTGGGACAGCTTGACATTTGAAAAATGACTACATAAATGAACCTGTGAGAAGATGAGACCGATCAAACAAACAGCAATAGAAGCAACACCCACAGACAGTATATTTTTTCCAATTTTTTAAAATAAGGTTTTGTCCTCAAAGCTTAACATCATCATTCTATTAATTACACTTCCCTGAGTTTTGGTAGTAAAATCTGTATGTGTTTTTTATTGCTTCTTTATTTTGAGCTTTATCCTAAACTGTGGCAGCTGTGTAATAAGAAAACTGTGTAATAAGAAAAGTTAAAGTTCCTTTAGTTAGAGATGCAAGAAAACTGAAAACAATCTGGTCTTTATGTATAAACAGACTTTAGAACAACTAAAAGCATTTGTGGCAGTGCAACGTTAAGGAATGATGTGTGATTTGGCCTCGTGTTACTCAAGGTTTTCCTCATTGGAACAGTTTTATCAGCACAAAAATTGTACCACAAACTATAACGACAGCACAAAACTATAATGACCCAGACCCTGCTTAATAAACAGTCAGTGAATCTGTATTACTGACTCCATGTACAGTCATTATAGATACATGCATTTATAGCTCTTTCACTGGAATTTTGTAAAGAAAGATGTCTATACTGTATTTCTAATTGGATGCAGAGGGCAACATTTAAATTACAGACAGCCTGATGTTCACTCTCTGGTTCCATACCTGTCTTGTATAGGTTGCTAGTGCTTGTGGCAGGCTGTGTGCACTGACCTGATGGGGCAGCTCAGGAGTAATGTGAGAAGCCATGCATCAAAACTAGTTTTGCATCTTCTTCCTCTCAGGCCATCAGAGGACAAGGACAGGCACAACCAACCTGCCTAGTTGCTGGAGTTGCTAAAATATAGGCAGGAACTGCAGCTCCCCAGTTACAGCTTTTGTTTTCCCCAGGAACACGAGCTCTCAGCACCATAAGGGTTCCATGAAAGGTGACATAAATGGGGGGCATATTGGCTCTGTCACCTTTGGGTGACAGCACAACACAGACTGCAAAGCCACATATTCCTACAGCTGATTTGAATCCTTGGATTCAAACTCTTAACCTGGATGGTGTGAGATACAGTAGTCCAAGGAGCTGAGTTTCTGCCCTCACTGACCTCCACTGCCTTCATGTGTGACAACCATATCACGTACAATATTCCTTCTTTGTGTGTGTATTCTCACTTATGGCAGTCACACAACCCTGCTGAGAGCAGAGAATTCAGGCAGCCTACCTGTGACCTTGGGGAATTTCTGGAAGCTACGCAAGGTACAACCAGCTCGTGCAAGCCACCACTTTCCTCTTGTGATGACAAAGCTCTTCCTTTACATTCTTCTTTATCTTCTTCTTACATGAGCTGAGCCCTCTACAGTAGTTCTGAAGTGCCAGTTTTGTCTGCAGGGTAATTCTAATAATTAAGACCCAATCCAACCTCACAGCTATGAGGAAATCAGGTCAACACCATGCTGAGTGGGTGATTGGACTCCATGATCCCTGGTGGGTCCCTTCGAACTCAGGATATTCTGTTCTGCTCTGTTCTATATGAAACAACACTAGTTGCCAAACCACTGCTGACAGGACAACATACTTTTGTTTAAATACTACATTTCCAGAAACTCAGCCTCTGCTAGGACAAAGAGAAATGAGACTGAGGTGAGCCTACTCTAGGTGTTTCCACAGCTCCCTAAGTGCTCCGCTTTGTGTTCTGCTGGTGAAATCCCATAAAAGCAAGAGGGGAATCAGAAGTTGCCATGCTACCTCTCATTCCCCTAAGGAATGCATACTTTTAGTTCTGATTATTTTCACATTTGGGTTGAGAACACAGCCCCAGCAAACAGATGTGCTGCCAGAATAGAACGGACGCTGAGAAGGTAAGCACTTTTTTGAGCCAGTCAGGCTGTAGGTTCTGGCCCCTGCAACCCCAGAGTCAGACACATGATGTGTCTGACTCTGGGGTTGTAGGGAAAGCCTGATTTGTAACCTTTTCTGGTTCTGGCCCCAGGTTGTAGGGGCCAGAACCAGAAAAGGTTACAAATCAGGCTTTCCTATGACAGACATTCCATGGTTGCAGTTAGCCCTTCCAGACTGACGTTCCTCTATTGAATTAGGAATTCACTGAATTCTTTTGGGGCTTTTGAACAAAAATACTCATCTCATTTGTTCATGTAAGAGCAAATCCCCAGGTACCTTTTCACCATTTACTACAAATTACTGTCTGAGCATCTCAGTACAAAAGCGATGCTGTAAGCCAGCCAGTCAGAGCATTAGCTTGCTAACATGTCTCACTAGAGTAGGCAAAAAAGAGCACAAAGTAAGTGCCCATGCTTTTAGAAAGTGTTGCCTACAAAGTCTCACCTGGCAATTTTATACAGCTCTTAGTGATGCAATGCAACCTCTTAAATTATATCTGATTATAAGGCAGAAAATTAACATTGGGTAATTGCTGGCCTCAGCAACCATGGCCTCTACCCTCTTAACCTCCAGACTCATGTCCTCCCATTCCATGGCCTCTGATCTCCTGTTCTCCGCTCTTGTGGAATTTGGTCTCATGGCCACCGGTTCTGTGGTCTCCATTCCCAGTACCTCAACTCACGTGTCCTCCATCTTGTATTCCGTGCACTCTGATACTGCAGCACTGAGACCTATGGCCTCCACTCCCTAAGCATCAACTTCCACGGCCTTGACTCCTGTGGGATCACATCTCACAGTCTCTGGTCTCCTACTCACGTGAACCCAAGTCACTCTGTGTCTCCAACTCCAGGTCACACGGCCTAGGCTTCACCCTTGGATCATGAGAATTCTATTCCAGTGGATCCACCTTCAAAGATAACTACATCTTAGATGAAATGTCTTCTGAGAATTTTGATTTGGACAATTACCATTACAATGGAGCTCACAAGTAACCACAGAGAACCATCAGAGCTCACCCTTGACACCTGTTGTCCCACTGCCTTAACTGACTGCAGTTTATTCTCACAACAATTCTGTCCTTGAGTTGCACTTGTCCAGCTTCTGGCATTTACACTTACATGTCCTACTGGATGTAAGGATGGAAGGACTACATGTCCTTCCATCTCGAGGGAAAACTGGGAATTTGAGATCTGGGGCTTGCTTAGATTGCCATGGCTGGGTGTCTTGATCCAGTTCTCTAAAAGCACAGGAGCACTTGCGCTCCCTTTGCAAGGAGCCACATGGAGAAGACAAGGGGCAATGGACACAAGTTGCACCAGGAGAAGTTTCATGTTGACGTATAAAATTTTTTACTGTAAGAACAATAATTCATTGTAACAACCTTGCTGGGGACATGGTAGAGTTCCCATCACTGGTGTTTTCAAGATGCGTTTGGAGAGGGTACTAAATAATCTCATCTAGGCTCCATTTCCCATGAAAGTTTGGAGCAGATTATCTTTCGAGGTCCCTTCAGCCTGGCCTATTCTATATTCCTAAGTGAGAGAACAGTGTAGAAGAATTAAATCAGCAGTCTGTGAAAGATATAAAGATTCCTAGCAAGAGAAATTAATACAAAAATACTTGATGGATTCAGAAATAACTTAAGGAACAGGACATGGTCTGCAGAGGACAGGTAGCAGAGGTAGCATAGTCCTCTCACTGGAAGAAAGCCCTCAGCTCCCCTTAGGGCTGTGTCTTTGCAGAAAATAACAACTGAAATCCAAAGTGCACACTTCATAGGCTTCAGGAAAACAGACTGTTTAAATTAATAAAATTGCTTTGAGGAAAACCAGGGTGTTCTTTGTGACCCAAAGTGAATAGGTTCAGGCCTCCTTCAACCCCACATTTTTTGTTAAGAATTCGTGGTGACTCTATAATATCTTATTAAGGATCACACATTTCACTTTAGGGATGCATCTTACTATCAAGTTGATTTTATGTTGAAAAAGAACCATGGTCTCCTAAAATGAATGTGATAAGCTATAGGAGGAGGAGGCTGCCAAATGAATCATGCTGTGGCTGTGCTGTGGTAAATTCCAGAGCACATAATAATGCTCCCAGTTGTTTGTTTGAATCATCTCATGATGCTGCACGCACATTTAGCTGATGCACCAGAGCTAATGTACCATGCTGTTCTGGGAGTTGGAATTATAAAATATCTCATAAAAATAAACAGCTTTATTGCCAGGCTCGTGAATGATAATCCCACAGATGCAAATCATTAATCACAGAATGTATCAAGGCAATTATGAAGCCAGGGATCTGCTTTATGGAGTTTGTGGGGATGTGTTTTATGTTCCTTTTGCACAAAACAGCAGCTGCCTGCTGCTGAAATCACTCTGTACCCACAAGGAACAGGTCTTAATAAAACAACAGCATTCAGACAACACCATTACAGCACTGTCAATGTATAGCCTGCACAGAATGTTTTCCTGTTACTTCTATTTAGCATATATTCAGACTTCTCAGCATTGCTGCTGATTTAAAAGAGAACCAAAAAAATTGTCCTTATCGCATATTTATGCTTAACAAGGTGCAATTCTGAAATCAGAAGATCCTAACTCACTCAGAGCTGTTGTCTATTTCTCCATTCAAATCATCCCAACAGCACAAAAGAAACCTTTTCCTAGAAATTTCTGATCCTGGGTTTTGCTACAGATTATGTTCCTTGCAAATAATGAAAGAGTAAAGTAGATAATGAGGGCAGGGGTTGTATTTCTCCTCACTTCAAACCTTTGTGTGTGAAGACTGAAATCACTTTTAAAAGTGGAAACATTTTGCATTAATTTATTTGCTAATATTTTCAATTTCTGCAAGCTTTGACATTTTATTTTGTTTCTAGCCAGCATTATCATCCCATTTTCAGGCAGCATTGTGACATGGCACTGGGGTCTAACAAAACTGCTGCATTGCTCCAAATACCAATTTGGGGAACTGGAATGAGTGGTTTGACTCAATCACAGAATAGTAGGAGCTGGAAGAGACCTCAAAAGATCATCCAATCTGTCTTGCAAGATTGCAGAGGCAGGGGGATGTGTTCTGGACGAGGGTGCCCACTTCCCAAAGGCTGTGAGGGCCTGTAGAGTCCTGGTCTCAAGGCAGCCGCCCTGACAAACCTGGCGCTGTGCTCGGGTGGGATCCTCACTCAACACCTGTCTGGACACGGTCCCTGCAATGGCAGCCCCTCATCCATAGCCACCTGATGAACAGGATCCCGTCCCTACCTGATGGGGAGCAGTGACAGGCAAGCAGGGCCCTGGGGAGGCAGGGGGCTTTCTTGCAAGAATGGGGTCATTGCTCCATCAGCCCGGGGGGCTTGGGGGTGTCAAATGAGCACCTGGGACCCTCATTCCCCACAGACTCATTCCAGAACACTCTATAACTTAACATTGAGTCNAATAGTGTGTTGTGGTCTTGTTTGCAAGCTTTATAATCCTATTCACTTAAAATTGTGCTTTGCTTGGACCTTCTGGGTATCTGTTGTTACTTCTGAGTGCTGCACAGAGGGTTACAGAAGCTAATCTCCCCTGCCTGGTAGTTAAAAGAGGTTAGCTGGGAGAGGGTTAACCCAGCCCCTGGGCAGGTAGAAAGGGTTAACTCTACGTGTACCCTTCTGCTGGGATGCTACAGACAGATCTGAGAGAAGGATTGGGTCCAGCCTCACTTAGACTCCTCTCTGAGGAGGAGTTCAGAAAGTGAGGGGCTCCAGCCTGAATCTCCCCGGTTTGCCTGCCTGGTGGGATATGACTGCTGCAAGAAGCCATTCATATCCCTCACTCCACATCCTGTTTCATACTTTCTCCCTTACCACCACTGCCACCCCCTGAAAATAAACCATTAAAAATACAAATGGGGCAGTACTGTTACAAACTCCAACCTGGGCAGGTCTCCAAAGCACAACTGAACCCTGGGATTCTGAGCAGCCAAAAATCAAATACTGGAAGAAAGCTCCAATGTCTCAGTAAAGGGGGAAAAATATGTAGCTGCATAAGGACAAAGGACCAGCATCAAGGAAATAGGTCCAGAATGGTTAACTCAACAGGTGTTGGACTAATTCCATCCCTGTTGTGTATAACAAACCAGGTATCCCCACAGTGGCCTGTGGCTTGTATCTAAAATGGGCAGAAGGTTCATTCCCAATTACCCTCATTTTCCATTCTTAGCCTGGAATTTTCATGATCAATAAAACCTGTGTACAGCAAGAATGAAGAGTTCCTGCACAATGCAGGGCCTGTAAGCAGCAATCTCACCCTGGACCGTACGCTGCCTGATGTGTCCCAGCAGGGAGAGGCTGCAGTAGCCCTATCTGGAGCGTAGGAAATTTCCCAGTCCAGCTAGCTAGTATCACCACCAGTCTGGTGGGGTGGTTTTAGTCTGTGAGTGCTTTGCTGTGGAACAGGCAGGATGGCTGGAGTCACAGGTTGAGACTTGAAATGCTGGAATGGTTTGTGGAGGGCACCTCTACCTTCACAGCAATGAGAACTGCCTGTCCCTAACAGCTGTCCCTGTGCAGCTGTGCTGGCCCCTCTCCCCTCAGGAAACAGGTTCCCACTGCCCAAGTCCCCACAGCTGCACAGGATAATCTATGGAGGACACCTGGTGAGAATCATTTCAGCTCTAAAAGTTAAAATCAAAGTGTCAGTTCAGGATGATACTGGAGAGACAGCTGAGGCTTGGCTGCACTTACAAACCATCACCATGTCACCAGGGCTGATCAAATGCTTTGAGTCCACTGTTTCTCCCTATCCATTAAGTTTACCTATCGGTGACTTCTAGGGCATCTGCATTTTCTTCTGCCTCGTGAAAAGGAATAGACTTTTATCTGCCTTGAAAGCACAGAAATAGAATTTGTGTCCCATGGCACTGCTACAATTCAGTTTTCACATCCTGAGACATTTTGGTGGGTGACACCTTAAAAACTCACAGCACCTCAGTATTATTTGTTGTACAGAATCACTGTTTTAGCATTGTGTGGGAAATACACAAAACTAAAGATGGCAGCTGAGGCCATGGGACCTCTATGATCTACTAGATGAAGTGCAATCAGAAGAACCTATTTAATACAGTCTGGGAATTATCCATTTAAACAGAATTACAATGCCTTTAATCATATTGGGACAACAACAGCAGAAAAGAAAGTTAATCGACTTAATGGACTGGAACAGGTAAGTAATATTATTATTTGTGTTTTGAACCAAAGAATATTAGAGCCTAAAGATCCACAAAGTCCTAGTTCACTAAATGTTGCTGACACTCTGACAGCTGGACTACATGATTATCGTAGGTTCCTTCGAACTGAACTATTGTATTCTAAGATTAGTAGTACTTAGAGTGCAATTTCTCAAATAAGTGGGTGATATTGGTAGCCTAAAGACAAGAACAAGGTTCCTTGCCAAAGCTATAAGTGTACAATGCACTGTATCACCTTCCTCTATCCCTACACTTAGTCTAGGGTTCCCCCTTGCTGAACACCAAGTAGCTCCTCCCTCCCTGTGTGCTGCTACCACAGGGTAGTTGAGGCACAGGAAGACACACCATCAGCTCTATCACAGTGCTGGGTTTAATTGCCTCAACCCTGAATCTTCCAAAAAGAAACTATCTTGATATAAGGAAAAGCAACTTTGAGCATGACAGAGCACTGAAACAGGTTGCCCAGAAAGGTTGTGGAGTCTCCATCTCTGGAGATAGCCAAAAACCACCTGGACATGATCCTGTACAACCTGCTCAAGGTGATCCTGCCCAAGCAGGGGGTTTGGACTAGGTGATCTCTAGAGGTCCTTTCCAGCCTCTACATCTCTGTGAATCTGTGTGGCTCTGTAAAAGCACTGCTTTTTGGGGGGCATTAGAGGAGAGCAAGAGATACTCACATTAAAAAAACTACTCTTATTTGAGCTGGGCATGATCATTTACATCAGTGAACAGTTGGAAGCACCTTCTTTATGGTGCATGGTACTAGTTCATGAAACTACAGTTTTTCTGAACTGCAAACTTTTTTACATTGAAGGTGAAGCAACACTACAGGCTGATTTTTGCACCTTCTTATTAAAGCACAGCAGTGTTTAGAAGTCTAAGCCTGAAGTTTGACGTTTCTTTAGCAGAAAGACAGAACAAGAAGAGTGTTCTTGAGATAAAGAGTGTGATAGCCAGTTAAAACAAGCCCATGGTTTTGGATCACTTAACTGTCAATCAGCTATGAAAGCACTGTCATTTATTCTGTGTCAGAACTTGGTTTCTCCTTGCTATACTTTGCCTTACATCACAAAGGTGGGAGGTGCAAATAGATGCCTGATTCAACTCTGAACACAGGCCCCTTTCTCATCCTCTTGCACTCCACCCAAGTACCAAACAGCACAACTGACTCTGAAGAGACTTATATTGGGGAGCCCCTGTGTGCCTACAGACACTTTACATCTACCTAACACACAGTTAACCAACACCATGGGGGGAAAAAAAAGCCTTTGGGGGAACAATACATGGATTTGAAAAGTTTGAGTTTAGCTGAACACGCACTTGCATTATTTAACACACGTTCACCCTTTGTTCTGTCTGCTCTGTCCCCACCATTTACTGCTAAACAGGTCCCTTATCTTTATTGATCACTTAATTTATCTTTTCTTAACTCCCCTTGCTCCGTCTGGTGCCGTGTGTCCAAGGTATTGAGGCTAAACATCCGTCTGTTCATACTATCATGACTGGTTTGCCTTTGAAAGAATAGGGGGAGCAGGTGGTGTGACTAAGTAGACCCTCGACAGAATAGGGGCACCATTGCTGTGTCCTGTCCCAACCTGCCAGCCATTCCCCACCCTCCCAACTGTTCCACATTAAAGCAGTCAACTGTGGCTTTACAGTCCAAGTTTTACACAACTGTTTTACAAACCAGGAAGAATTTCTTTTGTTGAAAATCTTTTGTTAGGCAGCGCAGGATGGGGGGG
>VXBZ01006907.1:146942-170071 GCA_013399135.1 Heliornis fulica | reverse complement strand
GCATCATCTCACCTGAGGGGAAATAACATCTTAAAATGCACTCATGCCACAGCTTAAGCAGTTCACCTCTAGCCTAAGTGTTCCTGTGGAATTCCCTCTGTAGACCCTTGTCCTGATGAGTCTTCCTTGTGGGCTGCACACATTCCTGGGTGGTGTTATCGAGCCCTTTTCACCTGTCACAGTTCTGAGGCTTCCTGCCTGCATGGTGTCAAGAGCAGCACATGAGAGCAGAGGCCACACACTGCTTTCTGCTGTACACACTTAGCAGCTTATTTGCTTTAGAGTATTTAAAGCATATTTTAGCAGAAGACCAGCAGATCCAGGTACTCTGTGGCACATGATGAAGTTCAGTTTTACAGTAGTGTCTGACTATGTACATCAGACCTCCTCCCATCCTGAAAACTTCATGCAGTGGGCACAGGAACTGCAGGGGCAGGTTGCACCAGTGTGAGAGGAGATGCATGGCCTTTGGGGAGTCTAGACTGAAGAATACAGTATTTTAAATAATAGTTGAAGACTAACACCTTGAATTACCCTGAAGGGAAACCACTGCTAGGAAGGCAGTGCTGTTCTGGAGAGCTGGAGCACTGTGTGACTTCCATCAGGTGTAACTGAGCAGAGTGCAAGGGACTAAATAAATGTTTTCTCATGGAGTCCTGACCAGGAGAGACTTTTGCATAGATGAGTAATGAGGTCTTTCTAAAAGGTAAAATCAGAAGCACTTGAGTGGCCCTTGTCCTCCCTGACACAGTTTACACACCAATCACCTAAACCTCACAGTCAGCTGCATCAGAACTTTTCACAACATGAAAAGTAATATAATAAATCAAGGCAGCAGCAGGGTGTTGACTCCAGAACCAGCTCTTGCCCACAATGGATGGGAGAGAAGCAGTGGCCACTGTCCCTTCTAGTGCACAACTGAACTTTCAGGTCTCATAAGGTGAATATATTGTCCCAACACAGACTGCTTTCAAATAGGTAAGAGAATGGATCTAAAGAAACAGTTTAATCCCTGGCAGGAATGTTGAGGATCAGCTTTGATCATAGATTGAAACAAAATACCGATGTCACGTGTTTCTGTGCTAGAGTAATCTGGCATTTGTTTTATTCATCCAGTCAGATTTGTCCCAACACAATCTGTTAAGTTCTTTCACCAGTCTGACACTGTGAAAAGGAAATGAAGGGCATTCCTGAATACTGTATTCTGTTTAAAATTAAAAACACTTTAATGATCTTAAAGCCAGTGAAGCCAGGCTTCCCATAGATCTGTGCCCTGAAGAGAAGCCCCCGTGTGTTCTGCAGCTGAACTCTCCCTGCAGCCTTTCGCGTGCTAAGGCTGCTGGTCAGGCCTCTTCCTCTGCCTTCCTCTGTGCTTATTTTAGGAATCTCATGGGAGTTTAATATATCTGACCATTTTTACCTTCTTCCACATTTGGTTGATATGGAGAATTGGGTTGAACTGCATGAGGGGTGTACAAACCTGAAGCATAAAGGCCAGGCTGAAGTCAAACAAAATGAACTCAAATCCGGGTGAAGAAGCGTTCAGTGCTCTGGCAGTGGTCTCGTGGTTGAAGGCTCAAGAGAATGAGGTAATTTTTAAAGAACATAAAATCCTCATTGTTGGCAATGAATGGTATTGTTGAGCTTACAACTGTGTAAATTCAAAATCAGAAGGTAGAGGTGCTAACTCGGGATCTCAGCATCAAGGCTCAATTACATCTTGCATCTTCCGTGCATCTCCTTGGTTTTTCACTCTTGTGATGTTTTCTTCTACAGCCTTCAATTGTGAGGCTTTACAAAGCATTTAACTGTACAAGGGAAGATATCTAATGGGGTAGGGTGGACCTTCAGAAGAAAAGGTGCTTTTGGGTGCTGCATGCACCCAAAGCCATTTGGTCTTTCTGCCAGGTGCCTGAAAATCACAGCTTGTAAGGGGCGAGAAAAGGCTCTTAGGGCTCTTCCTCTAAACCAAAGAGTTAGCATATGGTACTTATTGGCAAAAATTGGCTTTTTTGGCAATGCTGTGAGAATTATTTTCCTTTTTAAGCTCAGAGAAGGCTTAAAATCTGTTTTTTTGGTAGTGGATAGTGCTGTAGGGTGGCTGTGGTAAACCAGAGCTTTGGAATAACATTACCTCTAAAAGACAAATCACAATTACATTTGACTCTCCAAATGTATTTACACAGGCATTTTAATTAGAACTGTGGATAAGCCACATTGGACAACTTCCATGTAAAGTTGCTTTAAAAAGATTAAGGGATGACATTCCCACCCACTGAAGTCGATGGGAGTTTTGCCAGTTGCTTCCCTCAAGCCAGACTGAGCGAAACACAGAAGGGCTTCCTACATTATTAAGGTTGTGACATTTCCTGGCATGGACAAGGACATATTAAATCAGTCAGTATTTCTTGTGGTCTCTTATTTCTGTCCTCTCTTGGATTTCTTTCCTTGCTTTTTCTTTTTCTACCTTGCTATTTCCCGTGTTTGTTAGCATGTCCCACAACTTTAACATTATTTAAACGCAGGTTTTAAAATTTAACTCGGTGTAGAAGCAATTAATGATGCCATCTGTCTTGTGAGAGAAAGATTACACAAAAGAGTGTGTTCCTGAAAGCACTATTTTTTTAGTAAACAAGAAATCCTATTAGACTCTCAGAGCATTTGCTCACTCATTTTAGCAGTGCCCGCTGTAACGCAGTAGCTGAAAGGCTCAGATACAATTCCTGGAAGTACAGTATACTTAGACACTCTTTCTACATTATATTTTACAGCAAATATCAACCCATACATGATATTTTCAGTAAAACAAAAAATTAAAATATATCATTGAACATCTGTTACCAATACAGTCTGAGTATTTAAATACTTAAAAATCCCCGAAACCTTCATAAAGCTGCATCCTCCATAAATACAACTCTTTAAGAACTGTGAAGAGCCAAATAAGTGAACACATATTTCTGCCTTTGCTGTGCTGCACGTGCACTGTGTGTCTTCACATGTAATTCCTCAGTGCACCTGTGCAAAGGGGAGTTCAGAGCAGAGCAATGCACATGCCTTGAGTTTCAGGCTCTTCATCTAAAAGCATTTAAAAATCCATATGTTGTAAGCACAATATTATTTTTTATATCAACAATGGGCCATTACTTTCTTTTTTAAGCTTGCTGCTTTTAGCAATATTTTCCTGCAATGTGCTGTTGCCATATTGCTGTGTTCTTTTGGAGCAGCAGTAGTAAAGAGCCTCTGTGTGATGGATAAGGAGCAGCACATGTCTGTCAGAAAATTCCCCAGGAAAGCCAGAGTGAGCATGGAAAGGAGAATATAACCTCTGCTGGGGTCACCAAGGAGCTCTGTGCCTGTCACAGACACAGGAATATTGTTATTCTTTTGCAGTTCTTGCAGTGCATGATGACCAAAAGCTGACAAGAGGAATTTTATCCCCAGCTCTGGAGGAGCTGGGTGATGCTGTAGCTAGATACACTGCCTCATATTTCCACTGGGTTTTCCATTTCCTTCTACTTGTTACCCAGGTCTTTCCCAGCTCCCTCTTCTTCATCCTCACAAGGAAGCTTTTCACTCTGTCACTGCTTCTGCAGTCCTAGCCAGCCTGTTAGCCACTGCTCCTACAAGCCACTCAGAGATGTAAACCACCAGGTGTGATTTACAACTAAGCATTGAGGGTACTACCTGTAGGAGGGCCTAACTCCTATCTGATTGTCTTCACTTTGTCCATCCTGTGGTCCACTGCATACTGTACTTTGTTTCTTGCATTTCATTGTTTATTTTGTGTATGGCTCTGAGGCTGAGATTGGTCACTGAGGAAGGTGGCAAGGCAGATCCTAGCACTGGCTGCATCACTCTCTGCACTCCCTGCCCCGGAGTGTAGTGAAGGTACCCACTGTGGTTTGCTCCTGAGGGAAAGGGAGATGGAGATGTGTGGTTTTCCATGTGCTGGGGAAAAAAAAAAAAAAAGTGGAGGAATTGTTTCTGATTCCCACTCTTGCTGCCAAGACTGATCTTCAAGAGCAAGGCCTTGACCCTTTGAAGTGAAGTCCTGCACAGTATTGACTGAATGCTGCTCAGATCCCAAGTTGTCAAGGAGCTGCACCCAAATAAGTCCATTTAATTGAGTGGTACTGCTGCAATGCATGAACTTACATCCATAGATCTGTGGACAGATAATTTGGAGAAACAGGGGTCATGAGTCACCTTTTTAATTAGCTTACACATCCCTGGGCCCCCTGCAGCAATACTGAGAGGATGCTGGATGCCCATTTGGGCACAGAGAAGATGAGGCAGAACAGACCGAAAGGACAGTTACAGAGCTGGAAATGTTGAGGTGGGTGTTTTCCCTCCCCCCCAGGCCAGTGGCCTCAGAAGCCCCTGAGGAGGATGGCTGCAGGGCTGCCAGCCAGCGTTGGCCATGCAGACACGCTGGGGAAAGGGAAGAGCAGAGTTACAGCCCATCACTTGGCTCTGGTGTCACAGTTCAGCTCATGCTTTGAGGGATGCTCTCGGTGGGCCGCGTTCTTCTACAGTCACATACACACCTTCAGCTTTCTCTGGAGAGAATGTAGCATTTTCTGGATGTCACTTTCAAACAAGAGCCACAGTGTTCTCATTAACCATCTTCCAATCTTACATTCAGCAGTGTAAAGCTTAGGGCCAGTTCTAAAACCGTGAAACTGGTTTTGGACCAGCACTAGACCATCCCAGCAGCTGCCACGAGATGGCAGCCGGATAAGATCCTGTCTGCTACCGCTGCTGAAATAATCAATTGTATCGGGAAAGGTAAGAGTCATAAACGAATCTCTCTTCTCAACGCCCACACTGCATTAATATTTTACTAATTGACGTTTTAACAGTGCCATTCAACCCCTTCTTTAAAAATAGCAGGTGTGCTCTTTTCAGTAATGCAAACGTCAATACTAGATGCAGATAAACCAGTTCAACTGGAGGAAGAAAAGCTATAACTCAGGAACTCTTTAAGGATTTATGTTTCCTTCCCTTCCCAAGTTTGCATTTTAAAGCTGAAGTATTTTTATGGTAGTTGTAAAGAATTACACTATAATTGTGACTTTATTCGCCTGAGATGTCTTTGTCACGAAGTGCAGGCTCTGAAGCTGTGTGTGCTGAAGGAGACTTCAGACTCTAAAATTTAACTACAGCCTTTTTTCTTTTCTAAAAACCATAAATCATAATAAAACCCCAATCTGATTATCTGTGAACCTCCATTTGCTGTTTGAAAATCAATTCTCAGTTGTAGACTTCACAAGTGAGCGCTGTTCCTGTTGTGTGTTCCTGTTGTGGGATCCTACCAGGGTGTGACACCTACACTTGTGTATGGTCCCTTGTCCTATATCCTCAGAGAATGAGGATGGACTCAAGTAATAGGTATTTATTAATCTGTAGGACTGTATCATTCTTTACTGGAACTTGACCTTTGCACAGGCCTTCTAACAGCTCCTGACTTAGAGTTGGTAATTCATCCAGTTAGTAACTGCCAGACCTCCTCAGACATTGCTGTATAGATGATGGAAATACATTCATAAAATAAGAAAACAAAGCAAAGCCACAGCTCAGATTTTCAAGGTTTTCTAAAAGCTTTTGACACCCATTTTCTATTATGTCAAAAGAAAACCTGTTGCAGTAGATGTTACCAGGGCTGAACCTGAGTGAACAAACTTTCTGGCCTGCTGAGCTGAGCAGCTCTAACAAGTAGGTCTGAGGTTTTTTTTCTTCTCCTGTGCTTGGAGCTCTCTGGAGCTGTTGGGCTGTTTTGAATATTATTGGAGTTGGGTTGATATCTGTGAGAAACCTTTTCACTTTTGCTGGAATTGCTGGAAACTAGATCAAGATCTGTTTTTCACTGCTTCCCTTTGATGCTCTGTGCTGTTTCTTCAGAGCTCATGTAGTGCCTCTCTTACCTTTTCCCCCCGACTTCTGCATCGGCTTCAACTGCTTCTACACTTTGTGGTTTTCAAAGGCATTAATAGATAGTGGGAACCTGCTTGAACTCCTTCTCCTAGTTACAGGTGACAGTGACAGGGATGATGAGTGCCATTTTATCTGCCATATACAACCTAGTTCAAAGTATGCAGGGAAGTAAATACTAGGTGGGCAAAGCTTTCAATCCCACCTCAGCACTGGTGGGGAGCATTGCTGGAGGTCTGTAAATGGCAGTTCCTCCTCCTCCTCTCACAGTGCTCTGGGTCACCAGAGGAGCTGTCAGTGGAACTGGCTCTACTGTGAAAATCTCCATCATCCTCCACAGAGACTCTTCTTCCAGTTGAAGAGCTGTGTCTCCATTTGGGGTGACTGGTGCCACCTCTGTTGATGCTGCTCTCTTCATCATATCCTCATTTCTGTGCCTGCATCTTTGCTCACATGCTGCATGATGCTTTGTTAAGGCTGACCAGGACTGCAGAGCTGGAAGGAGGTGCCAAGCTGAGGACTTCTTGTGCTCTGACATTTTAACATGGCAAAAGGAGCAGAAGAGAGAGCAGTAGGTATGTCCAAATTATATTGCCCAAATCAGTCACACATATGTGATGTGTAGCTCTGCCTTATTCCTGCTCTAATATTAGATGTTTTTCTCAGTTCATGTTCTTCTCCCTATCTGCTGCTGATGGCAGCTCTAGCTGTGCTGACTGTGCTCCTGTGTGCCAAAGAGCACTTTGAAACAATGGAAATGTGATCTTAGTATGAGCATGGTAACACCTTCACAGAACATGAGAAGTCATCAACTGTGGAGTCCACCTAATCAGAATTCTTCAGACAGAAAAGGTTCTGGTGCTCTAATTTGGGGTCACTACACTCAAGGGACACTTGCTAACTTGAGGATGGTCAACTTGCATGTGTAGTACAACACAATGAGCTACCCCCTTCCCTTTGGAATATGTATTGATTTATTATTGGTGAAAGTGCCAGACCAGTAAAGCCAGCAAACAGATGCCCATCACTGACTTCCAGAGTGAGAGGACCCAACAGCCATGTTGTCTTCACACAGCACCACCCACCAGACTCAGGCATTCCCAACTTCCACTCCTCAAACTACCAAAACATTATTGCTGTGATTTTCCAGAGTGCTCATGACCTTCAGGAATTGGCATGGGACTTAGAAATTGTTCCTTTGAAGAATTCAGTCAACTAATTACTAATGATCTGGCCTGTGTTTGAACTAAAAAATGGGAAAAAATTCTCCATGAAAATAAACTCAAAGCCATTGCCCAGGCCCTGTGTCCTTCCTGTAGCAGAACAAAGGGGATTTAAAGGGCATTTCTGGATTTCCATGGCACAAGGGAATCCCCTGCCAGAATAAAGCTGGAATCTTATGCCACCTGATCCTTCTTCTTTTCTCTCCACATTAGGGATGTTCTGGGACGTATCCAGGGCAGAAAGGGACATGGCTAGATGACAGTGTTCTCTGACAGTCCTGAGCCAGGAAAAGAGTCCTTAGGGGGTGATCCCAGCTGGCACACAGGAATGGCCATTTGGCTGCTTTACCTTGCAGTAGATGTGCTTCAGCCTCAGGCCCAGAAGGAAAGGAGGTGGACAGGTGGCTTCCAGCCATGTTTGCCTTCCTCCCCCTCGTGCTCAGAGCTGCTGAGATCTTAAAGAAAAAGAAATATATTGACTTAAAGGCAAAGTACATGATGAATGTGACTGTGACTGAAGCTTAAGTAGGTGTTTAGAGCTGCTCTTCCTGCAGTGTTAGATAGTAAGGGGCAGGGGAGGGGATGGACACCTTCCTTTGTTACACAGTTGTCAGTCCACCCTGTTGATCTGAGACCTTAATGTGCATGACCATGTATGAGTGAAGTCAGAGATGATGAAACCACCTCCAAAACAAACAGCTGATGCACTCTAAAAGAAAACAATAACGCCTCAAAATAGCATTTGTTTGGTCTCTTGTTTTCCAGCATGAAACCCACCCTGCTAAAAGCTTCTTCACTTTGTTACAGCCACTTCCTTGGGTAGAGAAGAGCCTGGAGCCATCACCTGGCACAAAGATCCAGGAGTGTTTGTGTGCCTTCCCAGAGCAGCAACTGGGAGTGTGCCAGTGGGTGATGGAGCCAGTTTGGGGTGCTGGGTTTTTGTTCAGATGATGGGGAATGCAGCACACAAGTAATTAATGGGTCTCTATGACTGAAAATCAAAGAGTGTTTTAGTTGGATAACATGGGATTTGTTGAGTAACTCTTGAAAATATATGAGCTGTCCCATGCTTGGTACAGTTGTTGGAATTTCCAGTGGGGTGTAATGAATTTGACTGTTTCTGTGTGCCAGGCTGCAGGTTCTCATCCTTTATCTGCTTCTCAAGGCTCAACCCATCCTCCACACGCTGCCAGAGCACAGCCCTTGTGCTTACCCACACGTGCTGTGGCTGCAGTGACATCTTTGCCTAACTTCTATGGTTTTCCTATCATCTTGGCCATCTTCTCATCCACTTTCAGCTCAACTTGGCTTCTGCCACTCTGTTTATGCATCAACAAAGCTTCCAGGTAGTGTTTGAGGTTAGAGCCATGCAGGTGTAATGTCAGGGTCTGGGTTTAAAGCAACCCAGTCACTTTGTCTGAGCTAGTGAATAGTCCTCAGGTATCCAGGACATTGCACAGTCCCAGGTCCTCTCCTGTAGCTCTGCCATCTCTTTCTGGGGACAAAGCTTTAACCAGGAATCTAAAATCCAACTGAGTTGGATTTTAGATTCCTGGTTGAAGCTTTGTCCCCAGTTGGTTCAAGGCACATTGGCTGCTACTGATTTGTTGATTAGTTGAATCTAAATCCAACTGAGTTGGATTTAGATTCCTTTAACCAGGAATCTAAAATCCAACTGAGTTGGATTATAGATTCCTGGTTAAAGCTTTGTCCCCAGTTGGTTCAAGGCACATTGGCTGCTACTGATTTGTTGATAACACTTATGGAAGTTAATCTAACACCTTTACAGTCTGTATAGTTTATAATTACTATTCAGCTCACTGAAAAAGCTAGCACATACCAGAGAAATACAAATCAATATGAAAGTTCCCTCCTGTCTTGCAAAAGTGATGATAAAGAATAAATTATTGAAGAAAATTAAGCATCATAATTGGGGAATGTTCCCCTCTTACTAAGTAAAGCCAGCGATTAGCATCCGATTTGCGTTTTAGACCGTGCAGCAGGAAATATTTAAGTTGACAAATAGGATATTTAATCCAGCAACAGATACTTGGCAGTTAGATATTAACAACTGTTACTGATGTGATTTATTCAGCATTATAAAAAGGGCATTACTATGTGCATACGATTCAGAAATTAACTCCAGTTTACCAAGAGGCCTTGACTGCTTGACCTCTTAATATCCTTATAATGATGCCATTTACCATCAAAGGCTTGTTCAAGTCATTCACTGCTAGATTTGTTTTAGAGGAGTCCACTGTAGGGCAGATATTTGTGTACTTTAACATTTCTCACTGGTGTAGTAGGCACCGGCATTTTTTAAATAGGAAAAGCTCCTGGGTAAAACCCCACTCGGGTTAGTGGGGGGTGGAGGAGCCCTGCAGGAGCCATCCACGTGGGCTGGCCTCACAAATCCTGGCTTTTACATGCTTTAATGCTTTGAAACTTCCTTGGGGGTGGGAGGAGGCTTTTACTGCTGCCCCCAGGAGTACCCTGCACACGTGAAGGGTGGCCTTCCCTTCTGCTGGCTTGTGGGACGTGTTCCACTGTCTTCTGGTCTGATTTCTTGTGTAGCTCCATAGGCAGAAACCTGAATTAGCAGCACAAAACAGTGGTGTGAGTGGAAGCAGAACTGTGGCACAAGTCACCTGGTTTTCTGTGTGCTGACATAGCCACTGTTTGATGGGACTGTGATCAGCAGTGGGAGTCACACAACCCCTGTGATGACCAATACGTGTTCCTAAACATGGGTTCCACGCTGCCCTACTCCATTTATGCAGTTTAGCTTTGCCTTTCTGTCTCAAAATAGCAATTTGTAACTCCAGGTTGACTTTGTTCAACCTTATCTATTCTTCCAGATGTGATATTTATTATTTAGATAATCCCCTGCTCGATGTGATACAGGCTTCATGGCCGCTGAGCTCACCTCTATGTTTTCTAATTGCTGCTAAACTCCTGGTAGTACAGGTAATTGTTTCACCCTTAACCTTTCAGTTTTCTCTCAAAAGTTGGTTTTGAAGTTCCCATTTGGAAGTGGTTTATCACTGCCAGTGACACACTAGCACAAGGAAACCCAAAGCACACATACCAGCATGCATGGAAATAAAGATATAGATGTTCCTTTGCAGGATTGATGAGTTTCCCCCTTCTCTCTTTATTTTCCTCTTTATTGTAACACCCCTGTTTGTGTTTGGATTAGGTATGGGCAACAGACCTTGACCTTTGCTATAGTGACCAGCTGGCCTTGACTCAGCTCATGTTGTATGTGACAGATGGATATCTGGATTGTGGCTCTGGCTGCTTCAAAGTGTCTCTTGGTCCAAAGCAAATGGAAAGTCAACGTATTCAGCGTGAGGAGACAAAACCTGTAAGCAGCAGTTTCTTTACAAATAAAGTTATTAATGTAAACTCCCCAAATTTAACATCTGTCTTAGATCACTGTTCTGGAAGAGCTGAATCTGCTCCTTTCAGATTTTAAACTGTGACTTTTAGATTTTACAAGGTTAATAAACGGGATACCATCACGTTAGAAATTAAAAGAAAGGTTCTGGAGGCTTATGGGGGCCTGATTATTCATCCTTTGTGCTCAATAATATTGATTTGTGGCAGTAACTAGCTTCTAAATATTTTACATAGTTTTCAAGCTGTAAAAAATGTGGTAAATTACAAGTTCCAAGGAGGAGGAAGGAGGTAAATGCACTGCTCTGATTATAGGAGCAATTTCAAAGCAGTGAAGCACTTTTGAATATGGTTATTTGAATGGGAAAAAAAACTCAGAGCACCCTGAGATGAGTTCCCTAGCAGGAGTATGCAGCCATACTCCCTCCTGCTTGCTCTCTCTGGACCAGAGTTACAAAGCCCAAGGGGAGAAGCACTGGTCACAACACCAAGTGGGGTGTCTGAAGACAATCACCCCCCCTGCTCAGTCAGATTCAACCACCCGTGGTGGTAGATGCTGCAGATTTGAGGGCGCTCAGCTCTCTGTGGGTGCCACAGCCAAAGCCAAGATCTCCAGGACTGCAAGTTTAGGTACTGAAACTCTTAAAATTGCATCCATGCCATTAGCTTTTGGGCATGGGATTTCAAAATAGGTGGTGTTTTATCATCAAAATCCTTATCATCAAAATCCTGAAATCAGGATTTCACAGAAATCCTGATAAAGGCACAGAACCACAGTTAATGTGCAGTGTTTCTTATTCTGCTGATTTGTGGAATTAAATCAAGGGTTTAGTGGCTCTGAACCTTGAGGCTGTCCCTCTGAAAAAGGAAGAAAGGCCTTCAGAAAAGTCAGTGAATAAAGAATGTATGTGTATCTATCCATACACACATAAACTGGGCAGCATTTTACACACTTTGACAGGAGATGCACTGCTCCCTTTTCTTTATATGGAGAGGAGGAATGTAGCACCATCCCAAAAATGTCATGGAGCTCTAATTTAGAGGTTAACGAGCTCTTGATCTATTGTTCTTGTCAAGCAACCACTTCTACTTGCAGAGAAGTAAATTAGATACGATTAGTCCCAGGAGTACAAATTTTAGAAATGAAAAGTAATCAAGTAGCAACTTTTTTTTTTTAATTAAAATTCTATCAGAATTAACATGAGTTGTTCACGATATCCTTTATTTTTCCTCTTTCTGAAATTTCTGATTTTTTTTTCTCCTCAGGAGTTAAGTACAAAACCACACTCTTTCAGGAAAGTATCTTCAGAAAAAAAGAAACAAACCGAGAGACAAATGTTTTTCCAGCACATGATCTGTAATGAATGATTAAGTAAAACACTTTGTGTAAAATTATGATGTTAATAATGATTCTGTCCCTTTTAATTTATTATATATTCTCACTCCTGGTAGGTTTGATTTTGATAAAACGGAGCAGCAACTGAGTTTGTGTGATGATTTTATTTTTAGAAATCCTTCTTTGAAAGAACAAATTTCCTAGATACTGCTGCTACTGTAATTATGTACAAAACCAATCACTCATTATAGTTAGGATACATTATCTTCTAGACAGATGAGGCTAAATAAGCAACACATTAATAATTCATACTGCAGTTCATTATGCATGTGTATGCATGCTTTGTAGCTGAAATAAGCACCTCATCAACCTGATGCCAACCCTTAAACAATAGTTCTGTGTTATTGCAGCCACATTCAAGTTTACGCTTGTTAAACTGCTACTTGGATTATTTTATCAAGCATTCATTTATTTGTGGTCCCCTACTGCAGAGAACAGATTTTGGAAGCTCCTTTTTTAAGTTAATGACTTGAGCAATGGGTGTTATTAATTCTCAGAATATTATAAACATGATTAATTTTCAGGCAGAGATGTATTATATAAGGATTTCAACTATGTCAACTTAAATGAGTCAATGTCAAAACAAATATCATTTCAGAAAAAAACACTGTAAATTACATGCTTGGATGTGCAGTATCCCTGCTAGGACTGAGCAGTCCAGTATTGCAGTAACATCATGGGAAAGACTTGCTTTAGGAGAGCATCTCTCATCAGTGCTCCTCATTCAACATCACTGTTCCTTTGTCCTAAGCACTGAAAAGGGTTTAAATTCAAATGTAGTACTGATTTTTACCCATGGTATGACCTCCACTGGTGTCAGTTGTCCAGCTCCTTGCTGGAAAACTTGTGCATGTGAATGCTGTAGCAGGATGCTCAGTCTGGGAGAAACCCCATGACCTGCTTTGGAATTTCTGCTATCCAGAAGAGCTGGCTCTGGGACAATGAGCATCTCCATGGGGCAGGATGGATTCAGAGGATCCACTCAGAACAAATTTCACAGGGCTCAGTTACCAAAGAAGCTGTGAAAAGGTCAAAGTGTGGTTCATGGAGAGACTCTGCAGAGCTGTTCTATAATAGGAGGTTTCATGGACAGCGTGAGGTGGGGATTTAGTTTTGCTGCATAGAAATGCCTGTGCTCAGGAGGTACTATGAACAGGAATTCCTCAAATGGAGCCTTACTCTAGGAGTTCACTCAGAAAAAGCCATTTTGATAGTAAACTGTTGGGTTCTGAAAGAAACCAGTATGAAAACCAAGACTCCTGTGTTGTTTTCTCCAGCCTTCTCCGCTAAGCAACTGGTGTGCAGCAGCAAGCAGTCAGCTGAGGCACTCCAGCCTTTCAGGAACCTACTATCACCTCCTTCTCCAGATGTGTAAAACCCGGGGTGTTGGATTTGACCTCCAGGTATGAGTGGGAGAGAGCTGTTCCCTTTGCATAATTTTTGTATGTAAATTCTAGTGTGGTGAAACCACTTAGCACAATGTAAAGTTTAAGTGTTCTGTTTAGCATAATATAATGCTGAAGTGTGCTGTTAAAAACACAGAGGGGTGTTGCTCTGCAGATTTGCTGAAGGGGTCTCAGTATACATCAGGATTTATTTTATTTTATATTGTTTTCACAATGCCAATTAATGAACTTTGAATTGCATAAAGTTTTAAGTAGTTCCTGTAAGAATCAGACTGATGTTGTAAAACTTACCTGCCTGTTTACTTCTGCTGGAGTGTAAATATTGAAGAACTGTGCTATGGGTTTGATTGGGCTCAGGACTGGAAGCAGCAAAGCATGAAGAGCATTACAATAGGTTTATGTTACACCTAGTGAGGTGGTGTCTGTCTCAGAGACTACAGAGAGGATGTGGGTTTGCTCATAGAGCTGTGTGGGCAAAAAGGATTATGGCTGTAGTAAGGAGCTGTGCTTGGGTTTAGGGCCATGTAGCACCAATTTTTCACAGGAGGTCTTGGCCATCACACTCCTTAGTACCCATAAGAGGAGGAACACCACCAGAAGCCAAGGGGTCACGTGGTAATGAGGAGCAGAGAGGAATGAAGACATGAAGATGCAGTCTTTGTTATGAAAGATATGCTTAAAGCTCACAAACAGAATTGTAAGAGAATGAAATGTAGAAGTGCTCAGAAGATGTTGTGTGAGGCAGAACAGCAGATTGAGATTTCCCATCCTAAGGCACAGAGCCTCACTGGAAAATGCAGTTTTATGTGATTTCTCAGTACAGACCCTCCCTGGGGAGGATAGAACCTACTCATGAGACCTCTCACAGCAACACTTGCTCACTGCCACTTAGTGCATCTAAAAATCAAACTGAGTTCTGCTGCTGAGCAAACTGTCACCAGTATCACAGCAGGTTAATGGAAGTTCATGTCCATCTATATCTAAGGTGAAGTATAGAATTCAAACCCAAGGAAACCTAAACATGCTTTCACTGTCTTTCAGTTTAAGAGTGTGTAAGGCTTTTAGGGATTAAGCTGATAAAAATAACTGCAAGGAGATAATTTTTAAGATACTTAATGACTATTTCTTACTCATTTGAAACAAAAATATTTGCTATCAAGTAGACTCTGCCATCTATATTCTTCTAACATAAAGTTAATGTATTGTCTACAATAAGAGCAAGAATTTACTTCTGCTGAGCTATAACCCATTACACACAATTCAAAACTAGCCATAGATGGTTATGTACTTTCTGTTCCTGTGTGATACATTTATTATAATTATTATTATTTCAGGAATAATTAAAGCAACTTTGTCTTTTTATTTAACAGGAGAGACAGGGGACAGTTTTTGTATTATATGAAGATCAGAAGCGAGACCGATTTGGAATGGTGTAAGTATACCCTGTCAGCCCACAGTCTGACAAAGAGCTGGGAACACATTTCATCTGAAGAGAGTCCAAAGTTTTAGGGAACCATTAAGCATTTTAGTAATAAAATCGTACAGGAATCTGCTTAGATCAAAGCCTGACAGCATTGCATGCTGAACACCTACTGCAATTAGCTCCCCAAGAGCTGGATTCACTGTCACTGGCAGTCTAGCTGTGAGAGCACACTGATTAGCACAGGCTCACTTTTACAGGCAACAGTATTAAAACCTAACTATATGTGATGCAAAGAGGGTTGAAGTTTTAATGTCTTCCTATATTGTTCTCCACAAAGGGATCAATGGCAGTCAGACAACAGCAGATCTGTAATTCTTCAGATGTGAACATCTCCTAAAAAGTCTGAGTAAGTGTGATCTGCAGAAATCTACTGTATGCTGGTTGGAAACCTCTCCTCAGAGAGAATTCATGTAAAGTTTATTGCCAAAATAGACAATAATGAGACAAAATAAACAATGAGTGGCTGAAACAGAGTGTTCTTAGTCTGTTCTGTATTCCTTTGACGCTGGAGCTGTTTCATTAATGACTCTGATAAGAAAACTGCTTCCTTGAGTTCTGGATGTGACTTGCAAGTGTTTTGGAGGGCAGGAATAGAATTCCAAATGATCTCAACAAATTGAAGGAACAATATGAAAAATAGAAATGGGTTCAGTTGGAGCCATGTGCAAGAAATGCCCCTTGGATAGCAGCAATGGATGCAAGAAACAAGAAGCTTTGCAGAAAGGATCTGAGAGTCACAGTGGCTTACCAACTGCCTGCAGGCCATGGCATCATCCAGGTGGTCAGCAACACAATCTGGAGACACTGAGGTTAATCCTTTCTTTCTACTCAGAGGCAGGCAATGAAAATGGTTGGAGGTCTAAAAACACAAGGTTAAAGGGTGCTGGAGGAGAAGGCAGCAGCGAGATCTGCTGAGAACATTCAAGCACATAAAAAGCCTCTCCAGGAAGGAAAAATTTGATTTCTGTGTCTTTGACAGCAGGACAAGAAGAAATGAACTTGCAGCAAGAAAGATTCATGTTTAGCATAAGAAAAAAATCTGGTAGCAAGGGAAGAACTGATTAGATTGTTTGGGGTCATCATTGATGGTGTTTAGTAACAGATGAGACAAACCTCTGTCAAGATGATGTAAGTGGCATCGATCCTGCCCTAGCACAGGAGTGGACTAAATGAATCCTCAAGATTGTTTCTAGGGCTATGATTCTTTCAGCCCATACCAAGCTCCTCATGGATGAGAATACTGGTAGTGCAGAAGTGAGTCAGATTTGGTTAAAACTTTGCTGCTCCTGTACTGTGCTGTGCTCACCTTCAAGCACAGTGTAGGCAGCTTATGTGATTGAGCTGTGAGAGGCATTTTGAAATAAAATCACTAAAGATCTTGTAAAATGTCTACAAGAGGCATCTGGAAGTATTCCCTGAACTGCTAAACAGCCCACCAATGCTGAAAGGTGAGCTCTTTCCTTCCCCACTCCCAGCTCCAAAGTCCTTCTCCTCCCAATACCAAGCTTTCTTTTATTGGACTGGCTTTATGCGAGGCTA
Organism: Heliornis fulica; assembly: GCA_013399135.1. Lineage (NCBI taxonomy): Eukaryota > Metazoa > Chordata > Aves > Gruiformes > Heliornithidae > Heliornis > Heliornis fulica. The sequence continues at coordinate 153,694 of VXBZ01006907.1, read as the reverse complement.
AGACACAACCAGTCCATGGAGCACAGTGAGCACAAGAGATGTGCAATGGGAGGAACTGAAGAGAGAAGGACCTGACCTTTTCAGTCAGTGAGCTGTTGGATTGGCTTGTCCGTGTTGGTGTGATTCCACTGTTAGCCATGGACCATGGAGAACAGAAGTCCTGTGTTAGAGACACTGCATCCTACCTACCTTCTTGCTAACTCCCATGAGCAAATACATCAGTAGTCACTCCCCTAATTAGAAATGTAACATCTCCTCTTGGGTCACCAGCTGGAACTGGTGGTTACTGATGTATTACCAGAATACTCTCAAATACATCCCCCTGCATTCTGATCCCAGGTTTGTGTTCCAGCAGATTTTCAATGCAAATTCATTATAATAATTTGGAAATATTTTCAAGAATATGTAAGTTTGATCTTAAAATATCACTGAATTACCGAAACATCTATGGGAATTATCATCCTTTTTACTGCACAGAAGATCTGTTGTCAGTTCCAGTCAGTAAATGTGGCACATTCCTCCCTGTTCTGTACAATCACATACATCAAGTCTGTATGTACAACACACGTTACAACAATCTAAGAGATGCTGATGCTGCTGGAACTTCAGGCATCTCTCACAGACTGTAGGTAGAAGCAACTGTTCTCTGAATGAATCCAGGTGTTTAAAGCGTTGTCCTAACTGAATGGTAGCCTTTAGTTGAGTAGCTGAAACCTTACTGCTTACTCCTGCTAAGTTGATTAATAAAAATTATTTATTACACAAATCCTTTCTGTTGACAAGTTAAAATGGAGCCTCATCTTTCATATCTCCCTGAAGATTGCCACCTTGTGAGATTGAAAATACTCATTAAATTCCATCACCAGACAGGCACAAATGAGAGGGCGATTGTTTTTAAGCATGTGAAGGGAATCATTGGTAAACTCATTTGTTTGGATATCATTAACAGAACAATCGGAGAGGATCTCCAGGGGGTCCTCCTGACCTTTGCTCGCAATCTCTTCATCATCCATCAAGAAATATCAGCACCTAATATGCAAGGCGAGACCAATTTTAAGGTGAGGTGTTAATTAACTAACGATCCTGGTTAATTTCTGCACAAGGGCTGAAAATACCTCATGCTGTATCATAAACAAGTGCTAAACCATTCCTCTTTTATTGCTAGCAGTATGTATTTTACAGTGTCTAGGTCAATATAGTAAGTTTCCCAATGAACCTGTTAGTTAAATTTAAGTTGGAAACTTTTTCTTTGAAAAGAGACTTCAGCGTGAAGTTATTTGTAGCGTAACGTCCCCCACTGTCCCTTGTGAGAAGCAGAGAAGCTGTTGGCACTGCCAGAGACAGCTCTGCCACAGTTTTCCCTCTGATTTTAGAGGGATGCATTGAGGTAGGAATCTTAAACTAGAAACAAACCTCTTGGTTTATTATAGATAATTAACACCGACTTCTTCTAAGCAGGCAGGCACTGAGTTCCAGGAGTTAACATCTTTCACCTCACCGTCAATTTGATGGATCAGTTTTGCTCCCAGTTTTTTCTGCTCATAGAACCTACCCACAGAGCCCATCCCTGTGTGCTGGAGGATGCTCTGGGGTGCTGCAGGGAGGAAGCAAGATAGAGCACGGGGGCTCGTTGTACTGGGAACATTCCCCTAGGAGCACCCACCTTTACTCAGAAACTCCTTTGCAACAGCCTTGCTGACACAGAAAAGACAGTAAAGCAATAATGAATCCAACCCCATGCCCTGAAACAGCACTGATTACAGTGCTGCTTTTTTATTCCAGAGAATAGCTAAAGTTTCCAGGGGGAATTGTTTTGCTAAACTGTGTCACCTTTAACTTTATTAAAAGTTTCTAAGATTCTGTCTGGAAGCATTGGGGTAGAAAGGTAAAGGGGAGCACAGTGTTGCAGATTCATATCTTAAATACAGAATTTATATCAGATCCTTTCCAGTGTTAACTCTCTTTTCCTTTGAGAAGTGGAATGTGAAACTAATTTTAAAGAAGGTATAATTAAATTTGAACATGTTACAGAATAAACCACAATAAACCCAACCCTTTTTTTTTAAATGAGAGAGAAAAAGCAACCATTGAAGGAAAATATAAAAGGGAACTTTTCTTCATAGTGAGTTAACGGTGATTTACATGTGAAATAAAACACCTGTTAGTTAATTAGAGGTGCAAATTGCAATGAATTGTATTTTTTATTTACCTGAGATCCATACGGATTTACTATTAATTTCCCCAACTGAACCCAAAGTAAGAGTAACTGTAATTGGTGCATCATGTCCCGGGTAACACTGGTTACCTTTGCAAGGCAAGTCCTGCCAGCTGTGCATTTTGGCTGCTGGATTTCATTATAATGCCCATTAAATAACTTGTATTCCTTGAATCTGTTACAGATGGCAATTCGAGATATTGAAGCAATTCTAGGAATTACAGCAGAAAACAAACTGAAATTGTGAGAAGAGGAACCTTCGAAAGCAGATGCTCTGAAAGAATAGTTAACAGAAAATGGTTAAGTGCCTTATTCTTTATGCTTCTGGAAACGCTTTCTCATCTGTAAGAACAGGTTTGGTTTCCCTTCTGAGTTGGCATGTGAAGTAATATCAACTGAGATGGTGCATTTCCATGATTTCTGAGTGCAGGGTTTAGAACAATGTTCCTTCCTGCACAAAAATAAACTGATGAAAAGCAGAGGAACACAATAAGCACTCCTGATGTTGTTATTGTCATTCCTGGAGTACACTCTTTGGTTTTAAAATAATATTAATAGAAATAGTATCTCTAAGGCAGAGGAAACAGTCTGCTCTGACCTGCAGAGCACAGACCTGAGCTTTCACTGAGTGATTCCTCCATCAAGCCGACAACTTGGAACCATCCTTAACACATCTTCATAGATAGGTTCATAAACACAACCCACTCCATCCCTAACAAATCCTCTCATGGGTCTGTTATTCTTCCTGCTGAAGGCAGTGCCTTAAGCAGTCTGCATTTATTTGCCTTCCACTCCCAGGAATGGGATCTCGTTAAGCCTTTTGTCTGGGAAAGCAAAGAAACTCTGAAGTGACGGCCTCTCTGTGGGATGAGCCCTTCTGGTCCTAGTGTCAAAGGTTCAGAGTCGGGTTCACTCTGCTGACAGCCCTCCTGAGGTGGTGTTGCTCAACCTCTTAAGGTATTCCAGAAATTCATAGGGATGTCATACAAGGATAATGCCCTTGGCTATACAGGGAGGGATCTCGCTGTCTTTGTCACTAGATCAGAGTACATCGTACCCTACTGAAGGGAGTCTCATAACTGTAAATTCCCTTTCAAAGCTACTGAGTTCTGAAACACAGGCTTCCAACACAAAAGTGTTCTGCCAGCAATTTAATACACTTAAAAGCCATCTTCTGAGTAAGGCCAGCAACCCAGATTCCTCTTCAGAACCAAGTGTTTGTACTGTTACCATTCCACTCGCCTTCTTGCTATCTGTGGGTTTTTGCAGCAGTGGTTTTATGTTCACTTTAAAATTATCTCAAGCAGTATCACTAGCTCAGCAATAGATCCCAAGGACCGTTAGAATTGTGTTGTGATTCCCAGGGGATCTATCTGTCCATCAGACAGGGTCCCTATTTCAGACACCACTGACTTTTTTGTCTCAATTGCTGTGCACTGTTAGATTACAGGAGAACAGTTAGTTACTGTTGTGGAATTATCTTTCTCCATCCAATCTCCAGTATCCCAACAGAAACCACATTCTAAATGCTACTGTAGAGGAGTGCATCTTCTCCATTGGATGGATACTGTTGTATCATACTGCACAGCAGTACCTTTGAGATTACTTCCCAAAAAGCTCAGCCAAAACCAGTTCTTAAGACAAATAATGAGTGTGACCCAGATCAGTGTGCAGTTTTCCTGATACCCGAGTCTTTGATCCACTAGCTTCATAAGGTATCTTTTGTGTTAGCCTTTTTTTCTCTTCTGCTTTGGTCACAGAACTAATGAATTGCAGACAAGAAAGTTTGCATAAATGCTGATCCCTGTTTCAAATAAAAATCTGAAGTATTTTTATTTAATTGGTTTTTTTTGTTCCTCTTACAGTAATCTCAATACAGTCTTTGTTTTGGATATAGGAGACCCCACACAGATATTTCCAATGGGAAGTTCAGCCAATGAATGAACTTCCTGGAAATCTTTATGGATAGAAATGAAAGTAACAGAGGTATTTCTGGCTGTGGTGGGTGCAACAATGATCTCTCACCTGCCAAAAAATAATATGACAAAAAGCATAGTACAGTTGCTTATTAGTTCTTTCAACAAGATGAGATATCTTTTTTCTACTTTGAGGGGCTGCAGCTCAGTGTGTTGTTCTGATTTTCTCCTCACTGTGCATTTCTAATTCACTCCCCTCCTATTTCACTGCCAAGAAAAAATCTTAGTGACTTCTCACCCAGCTTTGTGCCCAAGCCAAAAAAATGTCCCAGTTTGGGCAGCAGAAGCAATATCCTGAGGGAAAGAGAGGCATAGAAGAGTCAGCTAGTTTCTCAAGGGTTAAGGAAAATTAAGCCTTGATCCAAGCCAGAACAACATAAGGTCTGAGAGGCTCATTAGTTCACTGGCACTTAATAGACTGCAGTGTCCTATGAGTAAATGAAACCTGCACTTCCTTATGTCTTTGTTCTGTTCTGACAAATGAAAACTGTACCTGTTTTTGCAGGGAACAAGTGATCTGAAAGTTCCCGTGGTGAGAGAGATTTCTCAGGATATGCAAAGTGTGAAATGTATTTTGAGGAAAAAAGTTTTTAATTACTATTAACACTTCTGAGCGTTGATGGAAGGATTGAAACTGCTTTACAGTCTCTCACATTCAACTCCCATGCTGTTGGTGCCAAAAAAAATATGTATTTTTTTAGAAATACAGCCAAAATAAAATGAAATTACAGGTTTGGGTTTTTTTAAGTCAGAAATATAGTCATGATTCTACTGTTCACACAACAGTATTATTTATTCCCACTCAATAAGGAATAATAGAGTTCTTGAACTGCAGCTTGAATTTCAGAACATGATCCAGACTGGGAAGAAGACAGAGCAAGTGGGAATCCCAACATTAAAGGTGGTCTGGGTGCAGCTGCTCAGCAGAAACTGCCAGAGAGTTCTTCAGCTAAGGCCAGTGACAGCCCCATGGGTTCCCCAGCTGCAAGGTGTGGAGCAATGCTCGTGGGAGGAGATAAGGGGCAGTGGGACTTGGCATCAACTGCAGAAGATGCAGGCAATGAAAATAAAGGTTCTGCTGTCCTGATGGGTCAGAGCTGCCCGTGAAGATGTGTGTTCAGTTGATAGCACTTTATGGATCTTGTTTTTGCAAGAAGTGACATGCTGTAGCACACATACTCCGTGTTTCAAGTCATTCTCTTGAGACAACGTTGCCTGGAGTTGATGCTAGAAACTGGGTATCCCTTTTTAGATATTTGGGGTTAAAACCCTGGAAAGAAAAAAAAGGGTTGTGTGTGTGTCTGCATTCAGCCCATGTTTCCTCGTTTAGAATGACAACTCCCAGCACAGAGAAAAAAAAAAGCAGTTCATCAGCACACCCACTTCCAGATGTCTTATGAAGTATTCCCTCCCGGAGGTCTCTCCTTCCTGAGAGGTCTCCCACACCTCATTCAGGTAGTCCAGGAGAATTTACCACCTTCCATCTAGGTTAAGGCAACAAATCCCTGGAGTTTTAAGACTAACCTGATCCTCAGCATCTCATGGCAATTACCTAACACAACTTCCCTTACCACAACACCTATCACAGACCTGAAGTGCTCCCTCTCATGGTATAGGGGTCCTCTGTATCTCACTCCAGACTGCAGAATGTGTTAAACATTTCTAAAAGTAAAAGTAATTGTTGTGTGTGCATTTTATAGGAGGTAATTCTGTGAAATATAACACTGTGAAGTACGTTGTTTAGCCCCTCACCATACTGAGCCACACCATCAGATTCGGACTTTTCTGTTCTCATTATTTCCACTAAAAAAATAAAAATAAAAACGAAAGCTAACTATACACTCTATTAATTATGGGAAGGGGAGCTGGAGTCCAATTTGGTACTGGTGATGATTGATAATAACTTCTACACATATAACTTGCACTAGAGTAAATAAACGGGGTGCTCTGTTGGGTGGTGTCTGATGAATTAGCACATCCATTGTAGGCAAGAATGGTCTGAGACTGAGTTTAAGACTGACACATTGCCTGCAATTATGAAAAGGAAATAATTGTTTCCATTTCTCAGTTTACTCTTCTGTACATTTTTTTTTCTTCAATGTCTGACGGTTCAAAATCTCAGCTGTTATTCAGAAAAAAACCCAACGTGATTTCAAGTGATTCTCTTCGGGTGGGTGAACCCACTTTCAAAGAACGACTTTTAACCTGACATCAGCGTCTCATTTCACCGACCGACACCGGGGCAGCCTAATGCCGCCCGTGCCGGCGCTGCAGCTGCGAGAGGCTCCGGCCGCGCCGCGGGTGGAAGCAGCGCCGCGCCTCACGGCGGTGTCGCCATGTTCTCCGTGGGTTCAACGAGCGCTAAGCAGCGCTCCTCGGCAGTGATGACCGTCCCTGTCGAGCAGGGTGACCCCTTCTCTCCCCGCAGCCGCCTCGCCTCATCGGGCGGTGCCGCCCGCGTCTCCCCGCGCCCACGCTCTCCCTCGCACCCACGGCCGAAGCCCGCACCACCCCCTCTCCACAGCCCCGACCCGCGACCGCCACCGCCGCCGCCCCTTCCC
>VXBZ01006907.1:135467-146789 GCA_013399135.1 Heliornis fulica | reverse complement strand
TGAAGCGGTCGTGGGGTTACTGCTGTGGAGGGGAACGGCAGCGGCGGCAGCGCCCCGTCCCGCCGCCTCGGAGGTGCTGAGCCAGCACCTGCGGCAGCGCGGCCTGCCCCACTGGACCTCGTACTGTGTGAAGTACAGCGCCGTGCGCAACGACCAGTTCGGCCTCTCGCACTTCAACTGGCGGGTGAACGGCGCCAACTACCACATCCTGCGCACCGGCTGCTTCCCCTTCATCAAGTACCACTGCTCCCGCGCCGCCCCGCAGGACCTGGCGCTGCAGAACGCCGCCTTCACCGCCCTCAAGGTCCTCAACGCCGGTGAGTCGCGTCCCGGGCCGACTCTGTGGGCTCCCCTCCCTCGGCGGCTGGGAGGCGGGCGGAGAGGCGCTGCCCTGCGACTCTTGCGGGGGCTTGAGGCGGGCGGGCTGCGCCCCTCGGAGGAGGAGGGACGGCCGCGGGGCTGAGGTAAAAACCGGCGGGAACCGTGTCCCTGGAGCCGGGCCGGGCGCCCTGTCAGCGGGCAACTCCGCGCTCCCCGAGCTGAGCTGAGGAGACGTCCCGGCCTCCGCCGAGTCGGGCCGGGCGGCGTGGAGGATACCCGGGGCAAAGCAAGCCCCTGCTCTGGGCACCTGCGAGAGTCGGTTCGCCTTGGGGTGTAGCCGGCTTCCCGGGTCCGGTTGTGAGGGAGGAGAACGAAACCGCCTGCAAGCAAACGCGCGGTCCCTTGTTATTTAAACGGCTCGGTGTGGATCGTCTTCCACGTAGAGATCCGTGTCCTCTCGGGGGTGAAGTTCTGTCCCCAAAGCAAATATTCGACCGCTGAATGAGGCAAAACTGTTTTGTAGAAAGTGCCCGGGCTGATGTTGGGTTTTTTTGGGTGGTGGGTTCATCTTGGATACAGGGAGAGACAGATGTTGGGGAGGACTCGGGCCGTGGTCCTGAAGTGCTGCTGCGATTGAAGTGCTTAGAGATAACACTGCTCTATCAGTACCTTATGAATACTAAAACGCATATAGCTAAGTTTTGAAACGCGGTATTCTTCAAAAGTTAGTGTACTGAGACAACAGTCATTTCAATAGTGATAGTCACATAACTAATCAGTTTCTTGTTTTCATGTTTAATTTTTTAAATCTCATTCACTTCACAAGTCATCAGTAACATTTTACAAACGTGTCTTCCTGTTTTTCATCTTTCCAACTGCCCTAGTGCTACCATAGAACAACAGAGATTGAGTTCTTAATGGTAACTTTAAATCTGATTTCACTTTCCCTTCCACACGCAGTCAGACCTTTTATCTGCCCCATCTTTCTTAAAGCTACTGTGCATCTTTCATATTTAAATATTGGCAAGCATAATTTAAAAAGTTGTCTCCAGCTCCTGGGTAACTTCACATTACATTCGGTGTTTCTGTACCTTATTGAATTCAGGGCCTAAATCCATCTTATTTTTCCCCTCCTATGTTCAGTAAAAGAGTATTATGTGTAATAGATGGGTAGCTTAGCAGTGCTGAAAATGATGGCACAGTTTATATATACATCTTTCTACACATTCCAGTTCTCTTGGCGTTGATGATCTTGGCTACTGAGCTAATTTTCCCAAGAACAGCTTCATGGTGATCAGCGAAATCCCTGCCTGTTTTCCTTCCTATCGCTGCTCTGATACAGAGGCAGACACTGAACTGATAACTAAGTGGATATCCAGGGAGCTTGTGTTTTAGTGTTCGTGTATATATATGTATTTTATCACTAGAAATTGGGCTGTATGCATGCCCTTGTTTCACTTCTTTCATACTGCTATCCTCATGATTTCTATCTCTGTTAATTCCTATGTGTTTCTGCTTCTCGTGAACAGCTTTCTGATTCTTGTGTGCTTGATACACAAGGAGGGTATTATGTACTGATAGCTGCTTGTAAGCATTTTGGTAAAGGCAGAATGTTAGTAAGGCAGCTTTGACAGGAAAGATTTTCCTCTAATTTTGTTTTAGAGTCATTACTCTTTACTAATAATAGGTGGTTTTAATTTTCCTGCCTTGCTGTCTTTGTAAGTAACGTGTTTTTGTCTTTTCGTAGGCATCCCAACTTTACTATATGGAATTGGCTCCTGGTTCTTTGTCAGTGTCACAGAGACTGTTCATACGAGTCGTGGCCCAGTTACTATTTATTTTCTAAATAAAGAAGATGAAGGCGCAATGTACTGAAATCACACCCTCAAGTACCTGTCACTTGGTGGGTTTCTGTGTTGCAGCTTCTACAAACACCTGCTCCCTTTGACTAAAAAGAACTGAAGGCAACTGTGTGTTTTTTACAGTGCATTCTTTTACTTACCATGCTGCTTTCAGGGAACTTCATAGACTTTTTGGTCATAAGACATTTATTTTTGCAGAGGTTAGTAAAGTTGAAAAAGTAGAAAGCTTGGGGGAAAAGATTAATATTTCTCAGGAAATGAGAATTTATGGAAGTTGGTGACTAGCCTTCTTGCACAAACTTGTGATGGTCGAAAGGGGTACGTCTGCCAACTGAGAACCAAACTGTAGCACACGGGCAAAGGAACTGTGAATACACTAGACATCTTCAGAATGTCTCTGGACAGATCAAGCTGCGTAGGCTTGGGCTCCTGGTGTGATGGTTTTAATGCTTTCATTGTCATGGTTGTAAGCGCGTTTGAATGAATCCATGGCACTGACTAATCGCAATTGCCTGGAGGACTCTTTGGAAAAAATAACAAACCCAAGAAGTTAAAAATAACTGTACCTCATTTCTTGAAGTTATATTTAAATAAAATATCTAAAATATGTTTTGTGCTTGTATTTTTTTTTGTGATTCTTGGAACTCCTTATATCTTTGTTTTAGGTTTTTTTTTCCCTTTGGTTGCTTGGGTAAAGAACAAAACCTTGGCAATCTAGAAGATACAGTCCCTTGTGCTACTTTAAAAATTGCTGCTATTTTTAGTTAATACAGGCGAATGAGAAGAATACTACTCTTATCTGTTTGATGCAAAATTGCTGATTTCCCCAGCTGTAACAGGTACATATAGTGACAGACTGCCTGAAATTCAGTTGGAAACCTTGGCAAAAAAAAAAAAAGCTTTTTAGGGAATTATTTGGATGGTGGAAACGTGGAATTATTTGATACTAAGCTCAAACAACAGCAACACCTGGACAGGATATATTCCTGGTGCTTGGTTTTAGTGCCAGCACTTACTGCTGCCTGTTCCAAATCCCATGTCTGGTGATGTATGTTGATTATTCTGATTTCTGTAAGTAGAAAGATAATGTAAAGTGGGTAGGTGCTGGTTTTGGGGGGTAGTCACTATTCCTAAATAAGTGGTTATCAAGTTATGACTGCAGTATAATTTAATTTAAATACTTTTTTACTTAATTCCAGATAATGGAACTGTTTCCCACTTGAAGCAATACATGTGGTTTTTTCTAAAAGTAACACTGAATGACACTTTAATCAGAGAAGTGTTTGCACTGTTCTGTTTAATTTTGGAATCTATTCTTGACATGAGTTCAATGGGTCTTGGAGATGAAGAGGATGGTAGTGTAAGAAGCCTCATTAATAATAAAAATTACTGCTAGCATTTTCCTAGAACTGATTCTCACTGTAGTGGGTAAAGTGGAATGAGTGCAGCTCATAAGTTTAAAGTCAAATACTGCTCATTCATTGCCACGGATCTTGTCGATATCTTGCTGTAAAGGTTTAGTCTCAACACGAGGTTGATAAAATGGTTTTTAATTACCAGACTATAAATACAGCTCTTCATTGGAGTTGCACCTCCACTCACTGCAGCTTGTTTGATTTCTGATAATGTGTACTGCTGACTTTGCTTACCTGTTTTTCAATAAATGCAGGCAACACGACTCCTTGTCCATACAGTGATGGGCAAGTCTCCTTAGAGAACATCTTTGACAAACTACCCTATTGATTACTGCAATTCTGCGCAGCTTGCAGCATTAAATAGAGACTTGATTTCTTGTTCAATGATCTCACTGTGTAACAATTAAGCAAATGTAATATTTTCTTGTATTACATGAAAATCAATAGACCTTTTGCTCTTACGAAGTTGATCATGCTAAAGGATGAACTAGAAGATGTCGGAGGGCAGAGTGCAGATATAGTATAGTTCATTCATTTCACTGAGGTTTGTGTGGGACCTGTTCTGATATGTCACATGCTGTTAATAAGGGATAACACCTGAGTTACTAAATCATGACAAAAACCGTATTTTTGAGTGTGTATACATCTCTCTGCTTGTCTTCTACCAAAGGTAAAATCCCTCACCTGGCTTTTGTTCTCTTTTTTGCTAAAAATGCCTCCTTGGTGTCTTCTTTTTTTTTTATCACTTAAGTTTTGGCTTGAACAGCAGGTGGAAATGCTGAGGGCCAAGAAGATTTGTAGAGTCTTGTGTACAGCAAGTCTGTAAGGCTCTGGGGAACATGGGAATGGCAAGCAAGGATGATTATGCAGCATGTAGCTGAACCTTTGCTGCCTTGCTGTTCTAATCCCCCAGCAGCACCAACTCCTGCCTCAAAGTAGTTGACTCGTAATGGGACAATCCAGCTTGGAGAGAGCAGCAAGGTCTTCTGTGGCAGAGAAGTCCAGTGCTTGAACTAAAGAGCATCCCTGAGATGGGCTTTACAGGTGAGCTGTTAGCAGCTGAGCTGGTCAGAGGTGGATTAGTGGCATGTGTAGCACCTAACTGCTTGCCTGGAAGGTCCTTTCAGGTTGTTGAGTAACCCATCTGCAAGGAGCCAAACTTTATTAATTCCTCTGGTCCAGGTCAATTGATTTGCAATTGTTATTATGTAGCAGCTTCCTTTTTGTATGCATTATACTATGCATATCTTGTGTATGCAATTTTTTTTTGTTTTTAGATGATTGAGCTACAAAATGATCCTTCTTAGGGATTTGATCTTGACCATTTCCATTTGAAATAAAGTGAAGGTTATCTTGTAAGTCTGGGGTTAATTATCTCTTTCCTATATTCAGAAATGATGTTTAAATGAGTGAGAGATGATATAAAAAGGCAGAGAGCTTTGTTTCACCTCACTTGACAACTACTTCAGGTAAATGAAACCTTAGTCTAAACCCAGAGGATCAGGTAGCTACTTCTTGTAGCAGTCTTTTTAAACAGTAATGACTACTGGGGGCATCTTAACCTAAACGAGCTCTTAGCATTACATCTTACCTAGGTCAATGGTCTCAGGTATCTGAGTTAAACTGTGTTACTGTAAATTAATGGAAAATGTAACTGCGCTTTGCTGAAAGATCAATGTCCAATAAAGGCTTCACAATCAAATCTTGTTGCAATGATTGAGGTCCTTAATTGCCTTTCAAAGATAAGGTGGTAATCAACATAGGTTTAACTGATCTTTTTTACCAGTTCAATTACATGCTAATGACTACAGCCAAGTCAAGATCTTTAACTACTTATACTTATTAAATCTTATGTTTGTTGTGAAAAATTACTTAAGCCACACAATCGATAAAACTCAGGTCTTAATTACTATATTTCACTTTTATACCTTTTTGTATGGTTGACGAATGTTGCACTGGAGACTCGGTAGTGCTAATGGAAGTACCCCAAGAAATACCACTCTTAGTGCCTGCTCCTCCAGATTTGTTTGTTTTAAAGATGTCATGTGACTGGTAATGCCACCAACATTCCAGACATCCCACTGTACTTCAGTATCATTTTTAGATGTAATAGCACCCCTGTCACTAGATGATGGACTACTTGCTAACCTTCATGTGGGCAGTTTCAACTTGAAATTCTCAACTTTCTTTCCTAACATAAATTAATACTAGATTTAGCTGGCAGTAAGGTTTGATATACCCAGTTGTTTATGATTATTACTCTCACACTGTTTCAAAAATAAGTTGCTGTGTCCCCTTGTTGATCTCTTCTTTTGCTGGAGCGATATCCAGTGCTTTCCTCCTGTCCTCAGAGTCTGAATCTCTTTGCAAACCATAATTATAGACCTCCCTGATGCATATTGTTACTGTATGAAACTTAGGTGTTTCTTAATAGTTAAATGCCCTTAGGCCTCTGGTTTAGACCAACTCTGCCTGAAACAAAGATTTTGGTTCATCTATTATTTACTTTGTCCATTTAATTTAAATTGGTTTCTGCTGTAACTCCTTAATCATGTTCACTACAGAGCAGTTAATTCTGACAGTTGTCATGATTTTATCCCAAAATATATGTATTTATGGAAGTAGATATGTTTCCCTTTCTTGGGCTGTGTTGTTCAGTTTAAATGCAGCTAAGAAAAAGTGGCAGCTTTGGTACTACAGCAAGGGAGGTGTAGAATAAAACTTGGCACTCATATATAACAAGTTTATTGAAAAGATTTTTGATTCCTAGAAAAAAGCTGTTATTACTGTGTTTGCATTTAAGTCTTTTAAATAAAGTACACGTACAGCAGAACATCAAAATTTGCATTACTGATTGGGACACTCAAAGTCAATTACCTTTGTGAATTAAAGTGAATAAATAAAGCTGAAATAAAGAGAGCTAATATATCCCAAAATATGTATTACTCATAGATGGGTGGAGTTTTGCCATAATTATTTATGGTAATGCATCGTAACGTACTAGTGATGCACTGTGGTAGGTTTGGATAAAACAATGGCTGTGTCTGCAACAGACTGTGCAGATCCTGGTTTTGTCTGAGTTCAAGTTACAAACGAGACAGACTGTTACTGTTTTCAGTGACGAGGTTGTCTTACAGAAACCCCTAATAAGTGTCTGATCAGCATTTAAAAAAAATAAAATCTGGAGGAAGCCACTAAGGTTTGAAATGAGGAATGCTCCGTGCTGCAAGTTAGTGTGGATGCATTACAGTTCCTGTAGAACACACATCCATTAAGGAGATCTTAGTAGCAGTAGTAGCCCTTTAAGCACAGTTTATGAGCTCTGTTCTAGTTTAATATGAGCCAAATTTATTTCTTTGCGTGATATCAATATTCTTAATAGAATTAAAATGGTCAAACATGATTGAAAGCAAGCCTTTGGATAAAAAGTCTGATCAAGGAAACTCTGAAGCTTAAGATGTACATTTTCAAACAGCCCATTTTAAAAGGGCATTTGACATTTTTGAACAAGATTGTAAAATATTGCAAAGTCAAACCTATTTTTATTCTTACAAGAAGAAATGCCATTAGATATGATTGTTACATGCTTAGTGATTCATGGGCCTGGTTATATATGTGCTTTGTGATATATGAATAATTTAGTAAGAAAAATCACAATAATTTTGTTGTTACTCAAGAATTTATAGGTTGACAGGAAAAACAATTACGCCGCCCCTGAAGCTGGTCTGATGGGGTACAGTAACATCATTAATGATACACAGCCATTTTTGCTCAATCCAACTGCAATAGTTTATGTTGTAATTTTTTTTTCAGTAATTGTGTATCATACCTAGTTGTAAAATACACACAGAACACGTTTGCAATCTGCTTTTATTATGTTTGTAATTTAAAGCAAGAACTAAGCATTTAATAATTCAGACTAAAATGAAGTTTACTGTTGGTTGGGTTTTTGGGATGGGTGTTTGGGTTTTTTTTTTTCAGTTCAAGATTAATTTACTAGGAGAAAGAGTTTTAAAAGATCTGTTTTAAAGATCTGTTTCAGGCCAGATTCTCCTCCTGCTAAATTGAAAGCAAGATCAATTTATTTGCTGATACTCTGTGCACTGACAGGCACTTGTATTTTATTCCAGAGAGCCTGTGCAAAGTGTTTCTGCCTGTCCAAGCCTATGTCAAGTGGCTGCCAAGGGGTAGTATGAAGCTGTGGAAGGAACACAGCTAGTTTTCTGTAAGTTTTAATGCAGATTTTAAGCAATTTTTGTCTGTACATGTATTGATCAAGCTGGTACACTTGGGTGTTTTTTTCCTGGGAGATGTATTTTAGAGAAGAATATGTTTAGAAAGCCAGGATACTGTTGACCTACTTTATTTCACAAGCCTAGGGGAATTCGGTTTGCTGCACTAGCTGGCAGTCTGAAGATGTGGGAATGTAAAAAGAAAAGCTGTATTTCACCATGCTGGGTTATTTTATCAACATAGAAAGTCATAATTTATTAAGAGAAAATACATGAAAATGTATGCTACTGAAGCAATGGTAAGGTGCTATTTTCTCTAGGAAATGAAGATCTTAGCCTCTGTTGGGTGTAATACCTACCCAGAAACTGGTACAGGGAAGCAGAGATGATAAATTGAAGTTAGTGAACCAAGGACTTGCTTTTAGATTCTGCTCCCTCGGAGTGCGTTTTATACTGTACCCAAATTCCATGTAATACAGTAAGTCCTGGCAACAGTCCTGGTAACAGTCCTGGTAACAGTGTTCCAAAATATTTGTAATAGTTTAAATGTTGAGCAATATTTAGCACTGTAGTTAACAAATGTTACCTAGGTGGTTACAACGTAAATGCATCCTATTCCTTTGTCATTGCTGGGTAAATTCTGGTAGTAGTGAGGTTAACATCTCCTGAGATGCAGAGTAGGAGCTCTGATGAGAATGCAGGACTTTGTGACTCCATACTCAGCTTCTTCCCTGTGCCTCGCTTCCTTCCATACATGGGTCAGAGCACAGGACTAGGGGAAAGCCAGTCTGGGTCCTCATGCTGGTGGTAATGTGCTTCAACTCCTGGTCTGATTCACTGGAGATTAAGCTCATGCATCCCTCTGCTAGTGGCAAGGAAAACCTTCCAGAAACTGATCCTGGATCAGGAATAGTCAGGGATGGAGCCAGAGAGTCAGCTCTCTTTCTTCTTCCCTCTTCTTCCTACGGTGTTTTGGTAGAAGGACTCCAAACTTCATTATATGATGTCTGTGGTAGTGAGAAGATAGAAAATTACTTGTGTGAGAGAGAACTTCCTTTGCAGTGGGAATTAGAGAAGCAAACAAGTAATAAGTTATTTTCTTCCTTTTTGAGGGCCTTACAAATTACCATGATAACCACCATCCAGGCAGTCAGTGGGGGACAGCATTTTTCCCCAGCGCTCACTGATACTCCCGTGAGGTTCTGCAGCGTGGCAAATCTAATAATTACAGTATTCTTCTGCATCAGCATTCCTCTTTTCCATGAAAAACAAACATTTCTTTCCATGGCTATCTCCAGATCTCCTCTGCCCTCTCCAACCACAGTGGAAAGCAGCAGAGAGCAGCAGCAGACTGCAGCGAGACAGTTGTGTCTGTAGCACAAAACCAGCCTGGAAGTCAGGGGCACTGGTGGGAGGGTATTTCCCCTCCAGAAATAAAAATAGTCTATAGAAGTCATGGGTATCGTCATTCTGCTGTAATTAAAGCACTGATATATTGTTCCTGTGTAGATTTTGAATGTTATTTCATTGTGGATAGGCAATAACATTGGGTATGTAATTACAAATAGGAAATCCATGCATATTTCTTGCTGACAGCTCGTCATCTGGATTTAGTGGAGAAAATCAGACTGCTTCATTAGTTTTTTTCTGTGGCTTTCTGGAATTCTTGGACTCCCTGTGTCAGAAATACTTGAAGAGGAGAGTCTTGGGGCTGTCCAATACTGAATTTTAAGAATATTTTATGGTAGATATTAAAAAATGCCCATGTTCTTGCTACCCAAATTTTCCCCTGATGTTGAGGAAAAATATAAAAAGATATTTTGTTGAAGTTCTGTTCTCACAGCAGAAAGTCTGCAGGATGATAAAATGAATTTTAACTATTTGTTTCAAATACTGGTGTAGTTAGGATGGGAACTTCTTAGGAAACATGGCTTTTAAAGAAACAATTAGCAAAACCAAGCCTGTATCAAGAAACACATGCTTGACATGTGGAACCTCTTCAGGTATGAAAAACCCTTGAAGTTTGATTACAGCTGCATCAACACAACCCAGAACAGGGGACCGAGGTTATGATTAGCCCTGGAAAAGCTACATAATATTTATGCAAATTTGGCAAATTGAGTTGGTTTTCCCCATAGCCTTGGAAATGAAAAAGACATTTTAGAAAAATTGCAGTTCTATAGAAATTCTATGATTTTTGTGTCCTATTCTTTAATGTTTAATGGAAAATTAATCTGATTGAAATGAACCTGAGCGAAAGGTATATAGGGACTGTAGGTAAAAGGTTCATTTGAACAGAAAGACATCTGTGTGGGCAGCACCAATCCCTCAGACACTCAGGAGTTGGGGCTCTATTAATTTCTAGTGTAGGAACTAAATTATGAAGTTATTGAAGAGAGAATTTCTCTCTGCTGATGGCCATTGAAAGATCTCTTTTCTTCTAAAGCAGAAACAATTCAAAATTCTAATACGAGGATGCTTGAGGATGCTTCAGGAATTAAATATTCTGTCCATATTTTCCCTCTCTAAATTGATGATGTAGCACAAATCATCCACTTTGTCATATACAATAACACAAGAGATTGTGGTAAGATGCCCAGATCGGTTGCCTACAATTGAGATGAATGTTCTCCTCCCACTAAGAACCAGAAACTTCAGCGCTGCAGAGCTGTGTGGAGCAGAGAGGGAAGGCATGGGGGGTATGGGGGAGGAGGCAAGAAGGAGCCATGGTATGGGGGGAAGGCAAGAAGCTGGGGTGTTTTTTTAAAGATGAACATAGCACATCATGGCTTGTTATTGCAGAGGGGAGATGACTTAGCTGCTGCGCTCAAGCTCGTCATGGTGCCTTTCTGCTGCTGAGGAAGATGGGTTCGAGCTTGTAAAGGGCGTTTTCTTTCATTGTGTGCTCTGAAACAGGCCGTGGTTTGAAATGGGCCATTTTGAGCCGCACACTGCACAGCCAGGTAAAAACTTTGATGGAAAGAATGTCACTTGGACATTCAGCATAGCGGGTACCAAGTATTCTGTAAGCTGGAGAAAGAGCGACGTGTGTGCCAGTTGATGGCAGAACTGCTCAGAGCACACTGGTGCCATGCCCGGGTGCCGCAGGGACAAGCATAGCCGGCCTGTCCCAGCGCCAGAGCTGTTCCTCGGCCGCAGCCCGGTACGTCCAACACGGCCTTGTGCAGCTGCTCCTGGCACGGGGTGACCTGAACACAAAGCCCCCATTTCTGGAGGAGAAGCCGTCACTGGAGGAGACACCGGCTCTGAATTTTGGGGACCGGCGGTGTCGGGGCTTTCCATGCTTCCTATCGCGCTGGGCTGACCTGCTGCCTCAGCAGCGGGTCTCTCCTTAAACGCAGAGGGCGTAATGGGGCTGAGGGATCACAGCCCGTACCCCGGAGCCTTGCGGAGTAACCCCCTATGGCTCCCGGGGCGGGCACCTCCTCCCCCGCAACATGGCGCCGCCTCCCCCGCAACATGGCGCCGCCT
>VXBZ01006907.1:46829-135119 GCA_013399135.1 Heliornis fulica | reverse complement strand
TAAGGGGAGCTGCGGGGGGATGAGGATGCGTTACCCTCGTGTGGAGGCAACTCTTGGCGCGAAGTCATCAGGAGGGGCCGAACCGCTGGTTCCCGCTCGTCTGGGGGGGCTGGTTCCTCGGGGGCCGAGGCAGCGGCACCCCCAGGCTCACCCCGGGGTGCTGCCATGCCCCGGGGAAGGGGGTGCTGCCCCGGGAGGGATGCGCCAGCTGCACTTGCTTCTGTACTTCCTTCAATGCACTTGCCATGGGTTTGCGGCTGTGCCCTTGTCTCCCAGATTCTTCTTCCCGACCCGCCGTTTACAGGAAATAGCAGTGGAATTCATCCCACTTTGTGCTTCTCAATCGCATCCTTAGTCCAAAGAGAAGTCTTAACCTCACACGTGGGGTTCCTCTTCCAGGCTCTCCTCATCCCTCCTACATGACATCTGTGCTAGAGACACCATGTGCGCATTTCTCTAAAGAAAAACCTCCCCATACCATGGGTCACAGGCACGTTTAACTTCTCCTGTTGTTATTAATATGCGAGAGAGATTCTCCTGATGCTTTCAGCACGTTACGTTGTACGAGGAGACAGGCAGGGATGAAGGGGTTGATGTGCTGGGAACCATTTGGCATTGGGCCTCTAGAAGACTGCAGAGGTACTTGGGGCAGATGATGGCTCCCAGGTTTGGTTCTTCCTATCACCTGGCATTTCCAAGGCTTGCCAGAGGTGGAGGAGAGGGGACAGAACTTCTGACAGATCGCTGAGGTGTTTGAGAGAGATGGTTTCCCCTCAGACAAGGACTGCAGTGAGTTTCCAGGCATGGCACAGCAAGCTGCTTGGCCCATCAAAGGCAGGTAGTGTGAATCCAAGCTAGGGTTACTCCAAACACTCCTTCATGTTTTCCTGGTTTTTTTCACCCAAATAAAGTGGTCCCAAATCACTGATGCTTGGACTATCCTTTGGCATCTTAGTATTACTGGAAAATTAGGGTTGACTGCGTTGCTTAGGTGTGAATAGAGAAAAGTTGTCAGGTTGTGGGCATGGCTTTCTGCAAAAGCACTGTTGATGTCCTCTTTGCTTGAGCATAGAAGTAACTGGGGTATCTGGGCCATAAACTTGACCTTTGTAGTTTTTTGGTGTTTGGTTCTTTTTTCCTCTGAAAAAAAGAAAATGCTGTTTAAGCATAAACTGTGAGTGCAGTTGGAACTGGAGCCTGTGGTTTCCTTGGAGCCTGTAGTCCTGTGGGGTGCTGGTGCTTCAGGAGCATCTGTCTGGGGAGCAGGGAGGCATTGGCACCTTCAGGCAGTGTGGCTGTTACATCTTACACATGAGACTCCACGCCTGCAGTTGTAGCTCCTATCTATAGCTGCTCTGTCACAGCTGGTGTAGGGCTCTTTGCTGTGAAGTTGAGATGAACCTGTGCATTTGGTTGTGAGACAGTACTGTGGGACAGCCTTGGGAGCCAGGTCTGAAACAAGCAGAAGTACATCAGCACAGCGTTGGCTCCAATAGACTTTACCTGCATTGATTAATGAGTTGTATCAGGGCAAAGTACTGAACTTGGGTGTAGTGAGACAACCGGTCCCACCTGCGAGGGGTTTGAGAAATTGCCTCCAGTGTGCTGAGAGCTCCACAGAGCCCTTGATGCCTGAAGTGATGGATGGATGACACAGGACCTTGAGAAGCACTGAAATTGTCAACACCTGCATGTAAGTCAGGTGTTGACTGATTCTTCCTGAGAGCTGGGGCCTCTCCAGGTGTGGGAGAAGTGAGTGGAGAAAGGAGGATGCATCAGGCACACCTTCATCTTGGCACAGTGGGGACTCTCTCTGTTGCTCCTGCTAGGCAGTTCTGTAGGGATCTGCTGTAGGACAGGCGTGATGACTCAGAGGGACTGCGATGTAATGGGTCAGGCAGAGGGTTCTTCCTGCCCCTCGATGGGCAGTGCCTGTGGATCAGCAAGTCTTGAGTTTCCTTAGGCAAGTCATGCCAGCTCAGAGGCCAAGGGCTACAGGCAGGCTCGGCTTGTCTGGTTCTGCATTGCTGGTGAAATCACTGAGGAGGTTTAGAGCGTGGGATTTTGATGCTCATCTTAGGTGTTTGTGTGCAGCTGTCTAGAAGATCTGCTGGACATTCTTAAAAGTGTTTTGCTGGTTATGAGCAATTTGAGCTTCTTGTTTGGTGGCAGAGATGGCAGCTTCTCCAGTCAGGTGATGGTGAAACAGGACAGGAGCACATACAGAATCGCTGTTTCTGTGACTATACTCACCTACATTGATCACTGATGTTCTTCCCAACCTTCTGAGATGTTTCTATAGGAAGCCCTGTACGTTGAGGCAGCCACAAATCTTTGTGATGTCCATTGTGGTGTAGACACTTCTACCCCAGCCCAGCATGGCTGATGAAGGGAGCATCATGCCCTTCTGCAGGGATTTCATTGAGCCCATGCTATGGAGAACCACACCGGTGGGGTGGTCACACTGGTGCCACTTCTCCATGACACAGGTTGCAATAACTGCGTTGGCAGTGTCCTGAGAAGATGCAGCTGCTGCAGATGGTGTGTGGTTCTTTGCTGCTGTGGGTTGTCTCCAGCCAGCTGCTCACCGAAAGGTTTCTGCCCGCTGGTAGAGGGATATGAACGGTTCCTGGGCTGAGAAGTCCCAGCTCTGTCAGGTGAAGTGTTCCTGCGTGGGGTCATGTTTGTGGCAGTGACCATAACTTTGTTACCTGCTGTCAGACCGTTGTGTCACAGGTGGCAGTGGCAGCAGTACAGCCACCCGAGCCGAAGCTGTGGGTCACATGGGGAGTCAGAGGTCATGATGTGGTTCTCGATGTCAGTGGATGTCACGCGTGGGGACAGCGGGTGTTCCGGTGGTGTTTGGCTGGCAGTGCAGCTGTGACATTTGATGGCTGTGGTTTCCTTGTCAAAACCCTTCTCTTCTGGGTGGTGTGCTGAAAAGTGGACACTCACCCCAGGTCTGGCTGGGAACCGGGGGCCCAGGGCAGCCCTGAAGTATCTGTGTGTAGCAAGGCTGCTCTTCCTTCCAAGGGAGGTCCTGTCTTCTCCTTGGCATTAAAAAAGCCCCATAAAATGATCTTTGAGAACAGCAGAATTTCTTTAAACGTTATTTTTGTGAATTTAGCACCCTGGAAGCGTGGCAGCCTTGAGAAGACAAGCTAACATAGCCTTGCAGGTGTCGGGCTGCACCTACCTTTTCCCAAGGAGCAGCTGTGGTACTGAGTCACCAGAGCCATGTCCATAGCCCTGGGACAGCCCACTGGATCCAGGAGTCTGATACAGCGGTGCCTCACGTGCTGAAAGGCAAATTCCTCAAACCCCAAGAGCTCTGACTCTTGGAGGGGCCTTTACAACCTCGGGCTGGGACAACTGGTCACTGCTTGACGTCGCTTTTACACTTCAGGTGCAGTGTTTTTGTGCTGACTGTCCTGCTGTCACTCTAAACACACTCTGCATCAGCTCTGCAGGCCTGTAAGTTACCAGTAAACAGGTTTATGTTAAAAGTGCTACTAAATGAATTACAGTAAGCTTATCTTTATTTATCTTCCATCAGGCTGTCTAGATTTGCTTGCCCTGTCGCTGGAGTATTTAAGCACATGGGGTTAATTTGGGATAAGTTCATGTTGTTGTACTGAGGTAAACCAAGCTTTGACTGAAGCAGGAGCTGTGGTTTTGGTATCTACACTGTTGGTTAAAGCAGAGCTTTCACATTCTCCTCTCCAGCGAAGGAGAGGGAAGCTCTCCACAGCTCGAAGCTCTCCTCAGCTCTGATGGGTTTCTTCTTTCAGTTGCCGCTTCTTGAGTTATTATCATTTTGTTTTCATTGACACAGGCTTTTCAGTTCAGTGAGGCAAAATAGAAGCTGTCATGTAGGTGAGACCCCTGGAACAATGTCAACAAGTCGTAGTATTCTGCTGCTTGTGATCTCTGTTGTGATAGTAGAAAATCCATCATGCATAATCTGCTGAAATTCAGATTAATCCTTTAATCCTGGGTCACTGGGAGGTCTGCATAGAAAACACTATGGTAACAAGAGAGTAATGGTGTGATTTCCACCCTTCCCACCTCCGGCAGGGTGAGTTTCTCCCAGGTACATCTATTAAATGGAAATACTGAATGTTGACTAGGGTGAAGTTGTTTATTCTGTCTGTTGCCTGGGATTTCTTTCAATCTACTTACACCAGAACTCTGTCTCACACTAAATATAGTTAGTAAACTTATCTACATGATTATTACTTGGCTTAAAGCATCCCACTGTATAGAAAAGATTATTTTGAGTAGATTTTAAAAAAAATAATAATTTACCACCGCAGTTTCAGTGCTGTTGCAGCTTTAGGAGTCATGGAGCTTTCCCAGCAGAGGTTTGGGACCCTCACAGCAGTCTCTGTCTCAGCAGTGTCCTCACCTAGACCCAGTTTGTAAATCCCCCAGAACTGAGGTCCTTCTCTCTAACAGCTTGTAAATCCATTGGGCAGAAGCATCTGTGTGCCCGCGGAAGAACGTTTAGCGAGTGGCTTAAATCTAACGCAATTAGAGTGTGTTTGCTGAGGAATTTCCAATGTTTAACTAAAAGGATTTAGAAATAATTAGTTAACAGTGCAGTCTTCTGTTTAGGCAAGACTTTAATTCCTTGGTAGGAACAGAGGGTACAGCGTGGCTGGCTTCTGACAGGACCAGTGGAGCCACCAAACCCCATCAGAGTATTTAAATGGAAGAATTTTTGTTAACATGGCAGCTTTGGGGGGGTTGGTTGAGGTTTCTTTATTTTTTTTACCTCCACAAATTTGCAATCTGCATTGTTAGGTAAGCTGCATTGCACATCCTTTGTCTTTGTACACAATTAATAGCTTAAATTAGGTACTATTGAGTTATTTTAGCATCTACAAGGAAGAGACTTGGAAAGTTTTAGAAATATGTCCCTTCTCAGCTATGTGGAAATTTTTAGGTTGCTTTTGCTTTCTCATTGTATTAATTGTGTCTTTTTGACACTGTGCAGACTGTTTAAATGAGAACTAGAGAAAACAGAAGTGACAGAGCAAGTGATCACTAAAGCTTTGATAGGAGGGAGAGGGGGGTGCTTAGCACCCCAAGATGCTTGCAGCCTGCGTACCGCCATTAATATTGTTGTTCATTAGTTTCTAATCACTGTCAGCAGAGAGCTTGTCTGACATGAGAAATCAGGCAGCAGGAAGGGGGGGAGAGAGGAAAAAAAAAATCCATGCTGTGAGTCTGTGCAGTGCCCTGACGTGACATATTGCAGCCTCGCCGAGGCTGACAACGTACACCGGGAGGCCGGAATGACTTCACCCTGAGCGGATATTCTACTGCCTCTTGAGTAAATGCTGTGTGTAAAGGCTTGGGGTGGGGAATAAAACCCCCAGCAACCTCCTCCTCTTGGTTTAGTTGGGCAGGAAAGGTTAATTTTGGTGAGAAAACGCTGGTTTGGGTGAGTGTTTTGCGATGGGTTTGTGTATGTGTCGTGTCGCACGTAAGAGACCGCGCAGCATCGTCGTGGTGCCAGAGGTTCCTTTCTAGGGTCATCCTTCTCCAGGTATTGAAACCCCAGTTCCTCCAGAGCGGTCAGTGCATTTGAAACTCTCTGCCAAGGTTTGCACAGGTTTAAATTTCCAGTTAGGGATGACAAAAGAGCCCCTCCAAAGTTTCCTGGCTTGCGCGACGCCGAGAGCATCTTGAGTCGCAGCGTCACTTTGCGAGGCAGCAGCAGGTAGCTCGGCACAGCTGCCGGGTCCTGCCGCTTTCCCGGGTCCTTCTGATGTGAAAGCAACAAAAAACTTGTTTGGTCTCCCCAGCTACTGTTTTAAATCATGGTGACAGCCCTAAACCCACCCAGAGCTGCGGGTGGGACGGGAGACGGAGCCACGGTGGGAGGGAGGACCCGGGTGGCTGCTCTGAGGTGACGAGGATGATGCAGGCAGGAGGGTTGAGAGAGAAAAATGTGCTTTATTATGTTTAAAATATCCATAAACCTCTGTTTTTGTGAGTTGACATGATGAGTTAGGTTACAGGAAAGGGTACAGCATTGATTCTTTAAACTGCAAGAGCAGTTGATGCTGACTTGTTAACAAATATGATGGAGTTATTTAAAAATAAAACACTTTTTCCTCCAGGTAACGTGGAGAAAGGAGGGGGGAGCGCAGTGATTCAAGCTGACTTGTGTTGCTCACTGAGAAGTTGGTGGTTTTGGGGCAGTGGGGAGGAGCAGGACTCTGTCTCCTGCCCGTGGCTGGGGAGTAATTAAGGTGATTTACTCTAAATCATCTCGGGCATTACACAGCTAATTCCTCTTTACGTTTTAGGATGTCATCGGTCAGGTTTTGCCAGATGCAACGACAACGGCGTTTGAGTGTAAGTATGACCTGTGCAAACCCTCTCCTCTGTCACACTACTGGGCTGCCATTTGTTAAATAAACACTGTTTACATCCCTTATACATTACAGTTAAATATTTATGCCTTAATGCAAGTTTAATGCCGGCGCCGAGCGCGGCAATATTTTATTATTTAATCACATCTTGAGCGAGCATATTTCTACAATATAGCTTTAATTACCAGCGTGACCTCACCGTGCTCTTACTCCTCTCTGCAATTATATTGCTGAAATTAAATGAAAAGTATAAAGCACCTGTAGGTCCCAGCTTAAAATTTTAATCCCCTTCTGGAAGAAGGCGGAGGAGCAGCAGCAGCTCTCACCCGTCTGCCCACCGCGTGCAGATCTTCACGTTTCACTGGAACCAGTGCCTGGCTTTTTGCTCAAAGGGCTGATGTGGATTTAATTCTCCTTTTTTTTGGTGGCCTCGAGCTGAGTGCACCACCTCCTGTGTGAGGTGTTGGTGGATATTGAGCTGCCTGGTCGGGGATCGCTGCTGAGGGGCTGTGGGGGTCTGGGTGAGACGCTGGAACAGTGTCGGGTGGGAGCGATCTGTACGTCGGGGTTGTCCGTACTGGCACCTCACAGAGAGGGTTATAACCTGCTTGTGCTGAGTTAGGAAAGCTCTTGGTGATTGTTAGTGCAGATTTAGGCTTCTACCTGGTAATATCTGTGTCAGCTCTGCTCTTTAAAGCATGTTTATTTTGATTTTTTGGAGGGATTTTTGTCTGGAGAGCAATAAGCTGCAAAGGGGATGCAAACATCATCAGTGTTGTAGTGGGTAAGGGTGAGCTGGAGTTTCCTTCCAAGTGGACAGGGCTCCTGCTATTCCCTTTTAGTGTTTCTTAGGGTTTTCTCTATGCCACTTTATATCATTATTATTATTTTGGTAGAGATGAAATAACAAGAAGGAGCTGGAGGGGACTATGAGCAAGGTGGCGATGCTGAAAGCGAGAGCGGGCACAACAAGACAGGGCCACGCTTTCTTCTTAGTGTTCCTCCCCTTTTTCAGAGCTTCATGGATAATCTGCACATGAATAATCAAAAGAGAAGCTATTTTATGGTCCTTCAAGTACTATTTAGTGCTTTCTGTTTTTTTCTCTTCACATGTGTGTGTTTTCCTCTCCTAAAACCCCAGAACCTTAACAAACAGAAGATCAAAGGATCACAGAAGGTTGGGAGTTGGAAGGGACCTCAAAAGATCGAGTCCACCCCCCTGCCAGAGCAGGGTCACCTTGATTAAATCACACAGGATATAAATATTATTTCTCTGGACCATCAACATTTCTCCCAATCGACTTTTTAAACCAAGATTTTCTAAAGTCAACGTCTTTTCTTTCCTTTTTTTTTTTATGATTTGTTAATTTATTTTTTTTTCCATACCTCCCACATCACACATTAGCTTTGTGTGAACTTCATGCACCAGTAGCACTCGCTGCCATCAGGGCAGTAGCCCATATTAATGGTACCATGTGTAGAACTTTCCTGGAAACACTTATTTCGTCGTGTCTTCTAACATCTGCTTCTGTGCTTTCAGCCCATGTCTCCAGCCTGTCATTTACATCTGCACAGAAACATTTCCCCTGCCATTTAACTGGCATCTAAAATATGTTATGTATATTGATGCCTGGTTTTTTTAATTTTAGTTTTTTAATTTTTTCTGGTTACTTTTTCCATCTCAACCACTTGTTTTTTTACCAGCTTGAGCTTCATCCTCACCTGCTTCATCGCTTCTTTGGCTGTGGATAATTGCAATCCAGTGCAGGCTCCTCTTCCTTTGGCTTAGCTATTGTGACCTACAGTGTCCCAGCTCCTTCCTGGGGCTGCACTTCTCCTTCCCTTGGACCTTTATGTGGATTTCACCGGTGTGTTACACGTCCCTACAAATAAACCCACTAACAACATATGGCCTGTTATGATCCTCTTACCCAAACTCTGCCATTTTGTATATTTGTGACACGCTGCAGATTTTGGGGAAGATTGCTTCATAATATTTGTTTACCATCTGCTGCACTCTGGTATCTTGCAAGGATTTCTTCCTCCATTTCAAGTGACAGCAGCAAAAATCCAGCCAGCACAGAGGATTTTGTGGTTCTACTTTTGCTTCCTTAACGCACTGGAAAATGGTATCGCTGTGCTTTAGGCAAGTAGAGAAGCCTGGAAATCTTTCTGAACCTGTGTGTCACATCTAGCTCGTGTTTGGGCTGTGCCCACTTAAATTCTGTAGTAGGATGGCAAAGGACCACTGCACAGATGAGAGAGAATCCTGTCTGGTTTCACTCTCTACAAGCATTGCCTGGCTCTTTTAGATGTGGCTTGTTCAGTGCCAGGTAACACTTTCTGCCTGTTCATCAGTGTATCTTTAATTTAACCTTTGTGTCACCTCCAGGAATTTTGCAGTTCTGGGGACTTGAGTTAATTTCTCAGTCATTTGAAATGAATGGTCTGTGATTTATTTTATTTTTAATAAACATTTTGCAAGTGGGCTGTAAGAATTTTCCACTTTTTATTTAAACTTTTTTTTTTAGTTCCCAGCTCAGTTTTGCCCCTTAAGCCAGGTTTGTTTAACCACTTTTTATTTCCATATAGTCACCTCTCTCCATCACATTTCTCATCTTTTGCCCTTTACTCTGATTCCTTCTTGATGTTCACTATTCCAGCAGCTGCTTCTTCATCCTTTCTTCCATTACCCCCCATGTCTGGGACTTGGGTTTGAGCCAGGTACCACTTCTCCAACTGCCCCATTCTCCTCTGTTCCACCTGCAATGTTTCCAGGCAAGGATGCCTTCAGGTTCCACTCACTCTTGTAATCTTTTCCTTGTCTCTGGCTCACTGCAGGCTGGTGGCTTACAAGTAGTTTCAGCAATCTGGCAGTTCACCAGTTAAATCTCCACAAGATGCAGCTCTCAGGACTACTACTTAGTTCTTCTTCCAGCTTCCACGTTTCCAGTGTCCCATAGCTGTCTTCAGTGTGTTTTAAAAGTGTAACTCTAGGGGGTTTATGTTATTTTTTATTATTATTTCTCTCATGTTGTTTTGATCTTCTGCATTGTTTTTTGCTTTTGTTTCCCCCCCCCTGCTAGTCTCAGAATTACCTGCTAGGTTCTCAGAGGCAAAACGAGCAAACCCCTTTTCTCAGGTAATTTTAATTTGCTGACTCAATTCTCTTCCCAGATTCTTGTACAATACTGGGAGCCAGAGTGAGTTTTCACCTGGGTCACTCTTTGATGTTGGTGTGGTAGTGGGAGCTGTGATTGTGGATGACATGTCTGTAGGGATGGGGACAGATGGACAGACTGCCCCAGTCTCCACTCACATTCTGGGCTGTCCAGAGGGGCAAAAACCCACATGTAAAACTGGGCTTTACACCACTGTGCTCTGGTGGTGGTTTTTGTAAGTAGATGCTTTTGCATTTGAGGGGATGAAGGCAGAGGGGGGGAAGGAACACGGGTGGGTGAGTTGAGGTGGAGCTGACAGTAAGACCATGAGGTTGTAGTGGGAGGGAAACCATGTCAGTGTTGTGGGGGGTGGGTCTGGTTGGTTTTTTTAATTGTTTGTGGTGGTTTGTGGGGTTTTTTTAATGTAAATAATTAACTTGCCCAAACATAACTCCAGCTGGGAGGGTTGAAGCACGCTCAGGAATTTGGCTTTGCTGTGCCAGAGATGGACCTTGCTGGGACTCGGTGAGGGGAATTGCAGCTTCTGCAGAGGCTCAAGCCACAAAAGCTCTGGAGGGCACCACTTTCAGCACTTCATTCGTGCCCTCTTTGTAGATACAACTGTCGTCTTTGTTAATTAATGTTTGGGGGCGTTACCCATCACTATTTCAGAGTACCTGGTTGCCTGTGTGCTTGGCTTTCCCATTCTTTGTGGTTCATTTGCTTCTAAAAGCCCCAGTAAAGCCCTTGGGTATTAAGAAGTGCCCCTCTCCCTTCCCTGACCAACATAATGTGTTTCTTTGCCAGATGAAGATGAGGATGGCGATCGGATTACTGTCAGAAGCGATGAAGAAATGAAAGCCATGCTGTCCTATGTAGGTATAGTATAACCAATGCCAGTGTTCTCTGGGATTTACAGCTGCTTTGTGTGTTTTTCCTTCTATCCAAGTGTTAACTGAGCTCTGCCATCCACAGTACCATATTCCCATGTCAAGTTCACGGTATTATATTCCCATATTAAGTGCAGGTGTTTAAAAACTATTTTATGAGAGATATACAGACATGCTTGACTTTTTTTTTTTAAAAAAAAAAGACTTGTACACTTACTGATCATATCATAAACATTAAGAGTAATGCATCTTAATGACTTTTGCATTAGGTATAGTGCAGGCTAAATGGACTATCAATTTCTTGTATTTTTTATGCAGTACTTAAAGTAACGGCTCATTAAAAATGAACCCCTGGGCTCTAAAAATTTTTCAAAATCTACTTTCATCTGGAGACTGTTTTCACCCCTCCTAACAGAAGAGTTTCATTGTAGCTGCAGGCTCAATATTCATAGAGGATTTAAAGATGTATTTTCTGGTTTTAATATGAGATATGTGTGTGGCTTTATATATAAATCTAGATGTGTGTAAAATCTCTCTAGATACCTGTAAATATAAAAATCTGTCTACAGAAATAAAGTATGCACTTACTTATTGAAACAAAGTAATTTGAATATAGCTTCAGTTTCTTTCACGTTGCCGGTGTATGTGGAAAAAGATAATTTCAAGTTTCCTTTCAAATGAAATTGATAAGAAAATAACAAATGGGTATTTTTTTCCTCTAATTCAGATGGAATACCCGTTCCTCACAAAGTTTGCTTCTCTGTAGTGATGGCTGTACCTTGATATATATTGGAAACAAAACTTGTGTAATGCCATTCAGAGGTGGTTTTGGTGGGACTTCATAATCTGGCTCGGTTCAGTTGTCCTCATCCCTTCCCAGTGGGAGGAAGCAGAGAAGGGATGTGTTTGGGTGTCCTGCATCCTTCCTGAGATGGAACACTTGGGCTTGTATCTTTGAGCATTGAGCACAATGAAGTATGCTGCAGTGAATGGTTGATGTTTCCTATAAAGGGACCTTGTGTGTCCTTGGTTCTAGGAAGGCTTCCTCAGTGAAAATCTGATTTCTTTGCTGTTAGCAGATACAGAATCACAGGCTGGTTTGGGCTGGAAGGGACCCCAAAGATCATCAAGTTCCAGCCCCTACTATGGGCAGGGACACCTTCACCAGACCAGGATGCTCCAGGCCCCATCCAACCTGGCCTTGAACCCCTCCAGGGAGGGGACAGCTACCACTGCCCTGGGCACCCTGAGCCAGGGCCTCACCCCCCTCAGAGGGAAGAATTTCTTCCTGAGATCCCGTCTCAGTCCACCCCCTTCCAACTTAAAACCCATTCCCTCTCATCCCATCACTCCAGGCCTTTCTCCAAAGTCCCTCCCCAGCTTTCCTGTCAGCCCCAGGGCTCTAAGGTCCCCCTGGAGCCTTCTCCAGGCTGATCTGTTTTCTTGCCTGGCAGAGGCTGGGGTGACACTGGTCACCCACAGGTCTGTAGCAAACCCTGGTTCAAAGAGACTTCAGTCATCACCAACAACTCAATCCCAGGGTGAAAAATGCTGCTGGTTGATACCTAAAACTCAAAGGATTTATTAAATGAGCCCCTTCCATGTGCAGTTTTCTTCCCAGAGGAGTTATTGTTGTATAATATCATAATATATTATGTAATATTATAATACTGTTGTATTACAAGCTCACTGTTAAAGAGCATAAGATGGTCAAAGGGCTTTGTGCTTGTTTGGGGTTTTTTTGGGTTTGATTCATACAACTAGATGGTGGTGATGCTTCCCCACTGGCATTCCCTCAGTTTCTTGATGATTAGTTTTATTCTCCTTATAAAATCTTTGCCATTTTTTGCCAGTTAACTGGAAAACTTGAATTTTCCTGGCACGGCCTTAAGATTAATCACGCCTTTGTAAGGTCATCTTTTTTGCTATGCTTCCAAGCTTACTGTTAAAGTTTCAGTACATTAGAGTTATGATTGCTCAACTCTCTGCTTTCCCTTAAAAATTATGGGATGTCTGTAAATGACTTCTTTCCGCTTCAGCAGCTTTTCTTCTCTGAAAATTTTCCCTTCAGTTCTAAACTAGTTTTCCATTTGAGCATTATGTTGGTGATTTAACTTTCAGACATCCTATAGGTGTCATTTTGGGAGATCTTTATGAGAAAACAAATGTTCTTGGCCTACAGGAAAAGGAATGAATCTACTGTAATCTCAAAGAACGTACCAGGGGGAAAAAAATTACTCAATTTTTGAGCTTTTTTGAGGTCTGCAACAAATATTTGGAGGCTTGAACAGTCCTAAAATATTTCTAGGAATCTTGACATGAAGCAACTTGCCTCTAGTTCTGCTAGTATTCCCCAAAATGAAAGCCAAGGGGTTTCTTTCCATTTAAAAAGCAAAGAACCCCCTCCCCCAATTCTTTTAGAACACACATCTCTTCAATACAGGTATGTTTTACATTGCACACGACCTCCTATCTTTAGGTTCTTTGCTTTCTCAACTTGACAGTGAGCTGTTTCCAGTGGCTCTGGAATTATATCTGCAGCCAGTAAAGCACTTTGCATTACACCTATGCAAATATTGAGGAATGGTAAATAGAATTATTTTTCTGTAGAGTGTTGTGGTTAATTAAAGACAGACATTGAGACATTGAGCTGCACTTTAGCTGTTGTCTTGTATCCGTATAAAAAGGCAGTAATTTTTTTGACAGCCACTGATTGGAAAGTTGCTTGCAGCTTTCTGAAAGCAAGGGGTACATGCTCTGGATCAATAACTAGCAAATTTTCCATTAAAAAGAATACCTGAACAATGTTCCAAATAGCCACTGGCATCTTAATTTTCCATGGAAACCTCAAATGCTCATGTGTGGAGGACAAGTCATTTTCAGACAATTTTTCCAGACTACTTGTTAACAGTTATTGCTGTCCCAAAAGGTTGACAGCTTACATGATTGATATTTCATTTACTTGTCATCACTGTTTGAGTAATGGAGAGGGCCATGTTTTTTTCCTCTTTCTCTCTCCCTCTTATTTTTTTACTTTATATTTTTGGAAGGAAACCCAAATGTCTCTCTCGTACATGTTTATTTTGGTTTATTATGCCAGAGAGCGTGTCACACATCTGTACTGTGTATATCTATGTCTTCAGGTTGTACAATGCTGCTGGTAAAATGGTAATTAAAAATATTTCTCAAGTAATTTTCATCCCCAGTGCAGCAGGGGATTCTTACACAGCTCTGTAACCGGTACTACTGGTGGCATGTTTCTATAAAGGGATGCAAATGAGGGTTTGGCATGTTGCTCCATATTATTTGTCACATACACACCCCCACCCTCAACACAAAATAAGTCTGTAGCAGCACCCTGACTCCTGAAGAACCTCCTGACCGTTTCCAGGGTGGGTTTCTGTAGTGGATGGTGTAGCTCTCGCAGTGGAAGGAGGTGTCACGGGGTTGCTTGATGTGGGTTGATATGTTTGGACACCAATATGAATGAGATGCCCCTCAAATCTTGTGGGTTTGATTGTTTTAACAAGGAAAATGCTTTTAGCATCAGACATTGTACTAGATGTACATGCAGGAGGTGGGGCTGGACAGATCCTTGAACCCTCAGCAACTTTTTTTCCTAAGTTTTTTATCAAAAGGGAAATTCCTTCCTGTTTCTTGCCACAAAGCACAGAAAAACTTCTGCACATAAATTGCCTTTGGCCATCTAACATTTGCTCACTCCAGAAGTTTAATTCCATTGTAAGAGGAGAGAAAAATGTGTAACTTTTCTTGATAAACTTTTGTCTTTTTTGAGTTGCAGAAGTAAAAGCTGTTTGGGTTCTGGAAAGCCATCAGTGTGCATGAATTACATGTCTTTGATTCCAGGGAGGCGTAGATTACTTTTTTTTTTCTCCTTGTTGACATCCCTTCTTGCCAGTTTGAGTAACAGTATCAGCAAACACTGGTAACAGTGACATGCTGAAGCCTTAGACCACACTCAGCTGGTGAGAATTAGCATGAAAGTCAGTGGAGCTCCACTGATTTATGCCATGGAGATCTGGCCACCAGCCAGCGTGTTTGCTTCAAAGATGTTGCGAAAGAGCCGCGCTTTGTGATGTGCTCTCAGTACTTAACACATCCCCGTGAGAGATGGGGGGGTTACAGACTGTAAACTCGTAGCACGGTCTGGCTCCTGCCCCGGGATTGGCTGGTGGCACTGTTAAAAGTCCTGTCCCCTCCCTGGGAGTGAGGGCCAATTAAAAAAGGCTCCTAAAGACTTGAGTTTGTTTAATCCAAATGTTTATATCTTCATTTAATGCCACATCTCAGGGTTCTTCAGACCACAGTGGATATTTTCTGCCTCCCAGGGTCTTGATGATGCTTTTATCTGGGATACTTTTGCATCCCTTTTCCCCCTCCTCAGCCTCTCTCCACAAACCTCCTGGCAGCCCCTCTAGCTCTGTGTCTGCTGTGACTTTCTACTACCTGCATATACTACTGTGTGTTACACCGATGCTGAGGGAATGCCTGATGCCTCTGCTTAGGGGGGATGTGGCCCCAACTGCCCAGACTCTGCTTCAGCCCTGCAAAGTCTTCCCAACTGCACAGTTTTGTCTATATTTACTGTATTTCTTTGTTTCCACATTTGACTGGTTTTCCCAGCTTCTCCAGGTGTGGCAACTGCTGTGTTGGCTGTAAATGTTTCATTTGCTCCTTTTTCTGATGGGTTTTGGGGAAAGCTCAGTTGAGCTGGTAAGAGATCCCTGTGCCTGGGCATCACAGCTCCTTTCCTACGTTCTCCCGTACCACTTTATTGCGTGAACGTTGCAAACGGTAAGAAAAAGGCTGATATGTGCTGTGGCAATTAAAAATAAAATAAAAATACATTGAATTAAACAATCCATAAGTTCTTTTACTACTATTCATACACTACTGAGTAATCTCTTTCTTTAATCTCTTTGCAGTATTGCTCCACTGTAATGGAACAGCAAGTAAATGGACAGTTAATAGAGCCTCTACAGATATATCCAAGAGGTAATGCTTAACAAATTCTAATCAACAATGATGATATCAGCAAACTGTTTCATCAACACTTATGTTTTTGGGAGGTTTAAATGCACATAACATGATGTTTAGCCCTTAATTTGGATAGAAGAATTCATTATTGTAGAGAGTGTAGTGAAAACTACATTTATTGCATATAAAATAGCTAATTTACTGGAGTAAATTAGACTAACAAGATTCAGTTTGCATAGTATGTATTTATGTACATTTTAAAAACTCATTGGTGATGATTCTGTGTGTATTCAAACCAAAGCAGATGAATAACTTAAGTTTGGGGTCCTTAGGAAAACAGGGTTTTGTGAAGACCTTTTAATATCATTATGGGGAACACAACTGTCACTGAACTCTGTGCGTGACACATTTTATTTGAGATTTAGGCACTAAGCTGTATCAAAATGATCACATTTAATAGTTCTCCTGAACAGGGAAAGATGTAATCAATTATGTGGGCTGAGGCAATTAAAAAATAGGTCAGCTACATCCTGAAAAAAAAAAAGGAAAGATCTGTAGGCAGCTCTTTAGGTTTTTGGGAGTGCACCGCTCTCTCCCAACTCGACTGCACATGACATAATCCCACTGATTCATTCAGATGTTCTCACTATCCAGCCCTTGAATCTCTGATTCTTAATTGATGAAACAGATAAGGCTTAAATTCTCCAAGTAAATCTCCCAGCAATAAATTAATTGAAATAATTAAAAATTAAAGTCTTCTCACTTAACTGATATTATACAAATAATCATACCGTGAGTTTCCCAATTAAACATTCTCCACTTCCATTACTTACAACTCTCTCAAGTTTGAATTGGGCAATTAACCAACAGACATCTCAAACACATGCTAATAAGGTCTCAAAAGGAGGCTGGGATTCCTGATTCTTTAGTATGCTCCTATGGAAATGGGACCTGAATTCAAGGGGAAGATGGAGGTTTTGTTTATTCATTTATTTTTGTGGCTCAGGCTGAAGTAATTTTGGTATCTTTGCCCTTAAGCAGATGGGTTGAGGAAGTTGTGGTGGGAGGCAGCTGGCACACCTGAGTGTTGAAAGGGATGTTTTGAGGCTCAGTCTTCTTCTGGAGTCTCCTTTTGGGTCATTCCTGAAGAACCAGCCAAGCAGATTCTGTTCCTGCTGCCTCTTCCTTTTTCTGTTTCCTTATACCCAAGGATAATCTTTGACTGTACAGACTCAGATCTGTGCTGCTGCAGGTGCAACCCCACGTTTTATCTCCATGTTTTCACCACTGGCTCAGCAACTCCCATCACTAGGTATTTCCTCCTACTGCCCCTTGCTGAGGAGCTGTTTCCTATTCCCAAATCACCTTTTTTTGAAACATCTCTTCTTTCCAGGTTAAATCTGTAGAGATGTCCAGACTGCCTCTGTGTTCTGCTCCCACTTTTCTACAATATTGAACAGAATTCCTGCAAATTTTATTTCTTCTTCAGTCCTCTGGCATTTAAACTTCTAGTCCTGCCTCTCTAAAAACCACCCCAAATTTGGTTAGCACAAGCACTTTTATTTCATGCCCTCTTGGCCATGTCTCTGTGTACTGCAGTATCAGAGACATGCAGCTCTTCCACCTGTAATTTATTTCCTTTTTTCCCTATTTAAGAGCTTTCTTAGAAGCCCTGTCTTCTTTCAAGCCCTTTTCCCTCTCTGCCTCTCTTCTTACCGAGGAAGCCTCACCCTTTTTGCAGTCTCCAGCCAGCTCCTGAAAACTCGTGTCCATAGTAAATGTCCATGTGCTGTCCTGCTTACCTTGGCTGTGCTGATCCATTTGATAATTTAAAGGTCTGCAAGGAGGGAAAATAATTTATTTTATCTATATTTTTAATTTAAAAAAATCGTTGCTTTCTAGTTAGTAGAAGCCAAAGTTGTAGTTTTTATTTTTTTATATTGAAAATAAATCTTTGCATGTGTATACCTAAATGAGAGAGGCTGTGCAGACCCACATATATCCTAAGCTACATATACCCCAGCTGGGGAGTGCAAGGTGAATATTTCTGTATCATAAAAACATTATTCTTTTACTGTCTTGTTCAAAATGCTGATTTTAATCTGTTGGGAAAAGTGTAACACGCTTACATGTGTCTTAGAACAGTTTGTTGTTCTCTGTTGGTTGTTTTATGCCCACAGCATCGTAATATTTTTCTTCTTTAAGGTGATGCCATTTAAAGGCACATAGCCTGGCCTAACTGATGTGTTTAATAACTATCATCTGTGTCCTTCTGACTAATAAATAGTTCTGTTTCCTGCTGTCAAACATGGAAGTGAAATGCATGTGCATCGGTGAAAGAGAAAAATCAAATCCATCCCTCCTCAGACAATCAATCAAAAGTGACAGGCCCTTTAACATACAATTTGTAGGGCACTGTAGTTTTAAAATGGGAACTGTCTGTAACATGTAGCTAGAAGCCTTTGTGGCTTTAACATTTGACAAAAGCACATCCACTGAAGGGAGGAACGAGGCGAGATGCAGGACTTGAGGAAAACACTTTCTCCTCCGGCACCGTGTCCCTCTGTAAGCCTGGACATCATAACGAGATGCCACCTTCTTACATCCGTGTCCAAAACGTGGTGTTTTATATTCCATTTATCCAGTTTTCACTGCTGTTGCCCCTGATGTGTTTGGGGCTGGGTTGGGGTGGGTTTTTTTCCCATGTTTTAAAGAGTGTCTGTGTGTGACAGCGGGACTGATGCGCGACGCGCGGCAGCTGGTTCCCGTAAAACGCATCCTGCAAATATTTCTGTTAAGTGCCAGGAAGAGCCACTGTGTGTGAAAACATAGTAGTGACATAAGATATTGATTTTAATTTGAATTACAAAAAGAATTGGATAATTTAAGCCAACAGTTCTCTTGATTTTTTTTTGATGTGTTTTAAGCAGAAATTAGAATTTATATTACATGGTGTCAGAAAGCTCTTAGCATTTATAAATGCTCACTCCTGCAAGTTAAAAATCCTGGTTCATAATTCCCACTCTGGGTCTTGTGAGGCACTTTTCAATCATTTCTCTCTGCTAATTTTGGTGTCACCCTCATTTCTTTTTAAAAGATTCATTTTGAGCAAATTTGTAAATGGCCCTGATGTGTTCTACAATTTAGTCAATTACTGTTTCAGCCTGCAAGCCTCCTGGGAAACGGAACATACATGGCCTGAAGGTATGAATTTCAATAATTGTTTCAGTAAAGTTAGATGGATTTGTAATGCTGTGTTCCACTTATTGAAATGTCAAATAAAACTGCACTTTCTTGAGCTCTGACAAGCAGATATATATTTTTTTTTTTTCCGTGAGGGTGGGAGAAGGATTCATCTGCTGGGTGGTGGCTGCGGTATCTGTACGTACAGTTTGATTAAAACCGGAATTGTCTGTCTTTTTTTTTGCTTTTAACCTCTATTAATAAGCTTCCTAAATTTTAATACTGGCTTTGTCAACTCATGTCTGCCACCACTTCAAAGATTTGAACCGACCCCACTGTGCTGGGTTGATTTCAGTAATTTATCTAAGTGGGGAAGGCGCCGCAATGAAAATTCTTTAAGGTTGTTTGATTCGTTCCGGTGAGCTTATTGCTGCTGTAATTGTACCCATTTGGAAATGCAGGAGACAATGAGAATATCAAATGATGGGTTTAGTTTTTAAAATGTGTTAACATCTTAAAACATGCCACCCCCTTTTATTTTTTCCTGTAGTCTTTTAACTTCATTTATCTTTAAGATGTAAAGACAGCATCTTGCAGTCCACGAGTTATATAGCCTGCTAACCTACATACAGGCGAGACCTCAACCATCGGCATGCCTAGCAACAAGCTAATTAACCTTCATCATGAAATGAGAAATTCATGGCAAATTACAGGTTAATTAGAATAGTGTCCTCTGAACACAAACGACTGATAAAGATCCTTTCCCTGCCTGCAGGTAAATACTCGAGCAGGGTCTGCTAATAATAGCAGTTCGTCGGTCTCGGATTCCCTTCCAAGCAATAGGTAAGAGTCAAGAACGGGAGCAAATGTTTTGTTTTCCTCCTTCTTTTCTTTTTCTTACAACAAAATGGATCCTTGTGTTGTGGTAGTTATAAGCTTGGTGGTGAATAACTTTTTCAATATGACTACTGGGCACACAGGAGTGGAGCGGGGAAGAGGAAATTACCTTGATTCATGGATCTTGTTAGAGTCATACTGCTGGTTCTTCGGGAGAAGTATTTTCTGCCAGGAGAAATAAAGTCTTTGCTGGGTGTTTCAGATGGCTTTGTCCTTTCTAAAGCATTGAAATAGTGTTTATAGGTGAGCTGATTTGGTTTAGGTGATCTAATAATCGCCGTCTGCGACAAGGTCTGTGTGTTTAAGTCATGGTTATCCAGTATTCTTTTGAAAAAAGGTGATACCAAATTCAGTAGCTTTATTATTGTGAGATGAGGTTTTTGAACAGTCTGAGCAGCTGAGGTGCCCTGTTTCATATAGCCTCAGTGAAGTTTTAGAGTCCACCTCTCTCTTTTTTTTTTGTTTATATTCCAATCCTAACTTCAAAACCCAAATGAAATCTTGGAATCCAAGAGAAGACTTTCTCCTTTTCCCAGAAATTTGTTCTTTAAATAATGGAGCATAAAGTCCTTTTTATGACATGAACTGTTAGAGGAAGGTGTTGTACTCAATAGTGATGTTAAAACATACATAAATCCCTCCCCAAAACCTGTGTGTTCTTAAAAGGAAATAAGAAAGCTCTGGCTTCATCTTCGTGTAAGAGCATATTTGAGACATGGGAATAGAAATCTCTGGAGGTCCCTTTCAACTGAGATTATCCTATTACTCCAATAAATAGGTAATATTACATTATCCCTGTGTCAGCACACTGCTCAGATGCTCTCAGAAAAGGGAAAAACCCCCCAAAGTTGGCAGAGATGATGGTATCCAGGACGCCGTCATAGGGTGTTCCAGCTGCTGCCGCTGAAGTGCGCAGGGGATGATGTGCTGTGGTTACCTGAGGAAGAGGAGGAGGATGCTACCCACACGCTTGGGAGCAGTGCTGCAGAGGGCAGCCCCGTTTGAGCACCATTAAAACCACTCTGGGTTTTCTCTTTAGTGGATTTGATAATTGAGGAGATGAAATTAATAAAGCCAAGCCAATACCTGGGTGAGTCTCCTCTGGTGAAGTTTGCCCCTTGCCCCCGGGGAAGGTTCCCCGTGTGCTGCAGCCGTGGGGATCCTGTCTGAGCCTCTTTGAGGAGAAGAAACCAGAATGTCCTTCTAACCCATAGTCTTCCTCCCAATCTATCCCATCGCTGAACTAAATAAATCTGGCTTTCAGTACGTCCTCTACTTTGAGCTTGTTCTTAAAGTGCATCGAAAATGAGGCTTCTAGAAGATTCTTATCACCTTATTTGGTGGTTAATTGCCATTCCTTTTCCAAAACCTTCTGCACTATGAGTTTTGTTTTTGAAGTAATTGAAAGTCTCTCTTTGTTTCATGTTCACAAATTGTTAGTCATGAAAGATGACAAGATCAACTTATGTTTCCTTGGAAAACTTAATTTTTTCTTTAAAGTAGTCGTGGGAACAAGAGGCCTATTAAAGAACAAAGCCACCAAATATGAAATCTGTGTTTTCACTGTTCTTGTTAATAATCATCTGTGATCAAGACACGTGCATGGGCCTTTCAAGAATATATTATTTTGTACTTTTTTTTAACTTCAGTAATAAGTTGCTTTGAGATGAAGTTTTGCAGACATGCTGCTACCCAGGCAGTTTGTTGTGTTGGGGAGGTGCAAGGATCAGAGTTTGTCAGGAGAGGAAGTGAAGCAGCATCTTGCAAGTGGGTGGAACTGGTTTGGAACCACTAATGGTTGGATTTTTTTTCCCTACAAAACACACCAAACCAGCAGTTGGGGTTTGTTAAAGTTCTCTCATTGGAAAAACAGACCGTGGGTTGTTTTGTGTCATGTGAAGCCGCTGGCAGGGGAGTAGCTCTTCTGTGAAATGAGGGGATTGAGTGCACCCTCAGTGAGTTCAGAGATGACACCACATTGGGTGGGAGGGGTCTGCAGAGGAACTGGGACAGGCTGGATGGATGGGCCAAGGTCAGTGGTATGAGCTTCAGGGAGGCCAAGGGCCAGGTCCTGCACTTTGATCAAAATCACCCCAGGAAACACTACAGGCTTGGGGAAGGGTGTCTGAAGAACTCCTGCCAGAGAAGGACCTTTGGGGGGTTGGTTGGCAGGTGGCTGAGCATGAGCTGGCAGTGTGGCCAGGTGGCCAAGGCCACTGGCATCCTGGTTTGTATCAGCAGGACAAGGGTAGTGACCATCCCCCTGTCCTGGACACTGGTGAGGCTACATCTCGAGTGCTGGGTTCAGCTCTGGGCCCCTCACTACCAGAAGGACCTTGAGCTGCTGGAGTGTGTCCAGAGAAGGGTGTGAAGTGATGAAGAGTTTGGAGCACAAGTCTGATGAGGAGTGGCTGAGGGAGCAGGGCTGAGGGTAGACCTGATCACTCTACAACTACCTGAATTGAGGTTGTGGTGAGCCAGGGGTTGGCCCTTTCTCCCAAGGAGAGAGGGCCAACCCCTCTCATCCTATATCTAGCCATATAGGATGAGAGGAGATGGCCTCAAGTTGCATTGGAGGGTGGGTTATGTTGGTTATTGGAAATATTTCCTCAAATAAAGAGTGGTCAGACATTGGGCCAGGCTACCCAGAGGGGTGGTGGGTCTCAGTCCCTGGAGAGGTTCAAAAATTGTGTAGATCTGGCACTCCAGGACATGGGTTAGTTGACATGGTGGGGTTGGACAGACAGTTGGACTTGATGATCCTAGTGGTCTCTTCCAACCTTAAAGATTTGATGGTTCTCTGAAGAGCAGAGGGGCTGCACCAGCAAGCTGACCAGGAATGGACACGATTGGCATGCTGGATGCTCCCCCCTCGGTTTAGACATGGCCCCGAGATGCTCACTGGGCAGTTGTGCTGACCGTGCCGCAGCCTGCGGCGAGTTGAGGTAGTGAGGTGTCACCCACAGAAGTTACTGAGGGAC
Organism: Heliornis fulica; assembly: GCA_013399135.1. NCBI lineage: Eukaryota > Metazoa > Chordata > Aves > Gruiformes > Heliornithidae > Heliornis > Heliornis fulica. Next base: position 112,623 of record VXBZ01006907.1, on the reverse strand, counting down.
AGTGCCTTAAGGGGGTTTAAAACAAGGTAAGACACCTGAAAACTAGATGTGAGCTTTATTTCCCTGCTGCTTTTTGAAACACCTGCTGTGTGAGAGCATTTTTTTTCCCTTCTTTGAACTGACAAACACTAAGTTGTATCTTGAGGGGTGGAATAGTCAGGTATCTAAAAAGCAAGTCTGTAAAAGTGAAAGATACATTGATTTTCTTAAATGTTCACTGCTTTTCTGTTTCTGTGGCCTGCAGCTTGAGGAGCAGCTGTACTGAACATCAGTCAGCGTTGCTGGCGTTAAATATGTAACCGTGAGCTTGACCTGACGGCTCGTTGCTTCTTACGGTTTCACTTGGTGTTGCAGAGTGGTGTGGCACAGCCATTAAAAATAATTACCTCTCATTTCTTTCAGCTTAAGAAAGTCTTCTGCAGAGTTGAAGAAAATACTTGCAAATGGCCAGGTAGGTGGACTGGAATGAGTCGTGGCTCTGCGTGTGTCTCGTTAATGCCTAATACTGCAGTGATTGGCATACTGCAAATAGGTGGAGAGATGCTGACTGCTCAGTTATAATGTGTTCCTTTAACACAGAACTGGAGGGACCATGAAAACCTTCATGATATGGATGAGCTGTGTGTCCTGGTTTACTTTGATTGGCATTGCAATTTGCTTCCCGTTCCTCCAAACGTGCTAATCAGATTTAGCTCCAAATAGATTGAAGGACCTCACGCGCGTTGCTCGGCCACCACAATTTCAGGGAAGAAAGTTAATCAATTTTGAATAACTAAGTCAACTGCTCAGTTTGAATCTCCCACCCTAAAAAAAAAAAAAGGAGGTAATTCTTAAATATTTAGCAGGTTCTTGTGAGGAATTGCTCTGTACTGTTCGGATTCGCCTTATGTTGTAGCTGTTTGATAAACCCCAACAAAATATCCCAGAAAACTAAAAAAAAAACCCCAAAGTTTTAGAAAGCTGTTGTCTTACTTTCTTTTCCCAGGCATTTAGATTCTGGCACCCAGAAGTGAAAGGTTTAATGTAACAACTGATGGACAAGTGGATGTCCTGGGCGAATGGAGCGATCTGTGCTTACCCGTTCCGAGCCGAGCGTACGGGCAGTGGCGTAATGACATTAAAAATACACCATTAAATTAAACTACCTTCAGAGAGAGCTGGATTCTTCAGCAGCAACATAAATATGTTTTAATGTTTGTCATAGTGAAAGCCCTTTGATAGCCTTGGAGGCAGGCACCTGTCCGTTGCGATCAGGCTTGCCTATTAGGCTCTATTGACTGAGACATCTGTGTCACTGCAAATAAAAGACTCTTATTGATTTTCTTAACTGCTGTTCACTTCCCCTCCATGTTTCGAAGGCTGAAATCTTAATTATCTCAGATGCGTATTCAGTGCCTTCACACAATGACCTCTCCAAGCCTCATTGGCATTTCATGAATCAAGTAGTTGTAGTTGAGCGTGTCAAGAAGATAAAGGCTGGTCTTCACGCTTGTCCTTCAGTATCACCTGTAACATTGTGGTCTAATAGAGGGATGTGCCACCTCTAAACCATGAGTCCAACAGCCCAGGATTGCAGCCTTGCCTGTTCGGCACCCAAGCTTTGAGTGCAGCCTATTGCTGAGCACCCGTAGGTGCAGACATCATGGATATTCATGGATTCCCACCAAGCACATTTGTTAATGTTTCAAAATTATAGTTAAACATTGTATTTCTCTGAATAACTTAAAATTAGGTCCATGGCAGCAACACACTTCTTAACTTTTAAAATGAAGTTGATAAGTAATATGACTAATGCTGTTTTTTTGAAGTAGAATTACTGAATGTGAGCAAAAAAACCATCTTTTTGTGATGGTTCCTTAAGCTACATTTGACATTTTATTTGCCCTAAGTAATTTGTTTGCCCTAAAGTAATAAAATCAGGCTTTGGTGTGCCCTGAGATAGATTGTTGTAGATTTCTTTCCTGTGTAGCAGAATTTTAAAAAGATATAAAGGAATCAAAACTCCAACTATGGTATCAAAAAATTTAAAGAACCTGAAAAATAAGTTCCAATACTATTTTCCACCCCCCATACCCTGGTAGGAGTTACACTGTTTGCTGTCAAGAGGAAATGCTTTGTGTTATGCTGCATTGTGTTCAGCAAAATCTGGTCTCGGATCCGTGGCTGGAAATAGGTTTCTCACTGTAACTTTCAACTTTTCTCCCTTCTGTGGGGTGAAGTCACACTCATCATTACTTAAATACGGGTTGGGTTATTATTTTTTATTGTTTTTTGGCAGTTTATGCTTTCAGGCATTCATAATGATATTCCTCTAGTAGTTTCCATTTAGGTTTAATAAGGAATTCATATTAATCATTAAAAGAAGGGGACATGATTCTTCAAGATAATCAAATATTGACAGGTTAGAAATAGCTTTCTGCCTGGGTTCATTGATATAGGTGATGCGATATAAATATTTATTTCTTTTCTGTCACTCAGAGTAAATGCCACCAATTGATTCAGCATTGATATAGTGTCAACAGTTCATAAGAAACATTTGACTGGCTTGTGTTTTCCGATTAGTCTCTGCTCTATAAAGTGGGATTTACTAAATCTCTTCAATTGTCTGCTCATGGAGTGTGACTGCTTTCTGAACCCATTATCGCTTCGATTCCGAACGCGAAGGTGCGGCTACAGGACTTTCCCTCTGTCAGGCCCCTCCATATAAAATAAGGATTAATTGAGCATTTTGGCTTTAATGATTTACAAGAGATAGACACTGATTTCTTCCCCAGCCAGCAGGTAGGAGCAAGGGATGTTTTGTCTGCTGATCTATAATTGAAGTCTCTTTAGCTTTTGTCATTAATTCTGTTAATATTGGCACCCTCTCAAACTTGGGTTTGCCGGTTTAATATTCCAGTCCATCCCTTCGGGTTCATTGTTACTCTGTTATCATTTTATGACTGAGAATCCAGTCTTCCCAGTAAAATAAATAAATCACCACATGGTTTTGGCATCTTTATTTGAGCCAGTAAATCAGACTTTATCTCTCTATCGGGTGCTGGCAGATCCTTGCTCCACCCCAGTCTTCCTCTCTTCACCCTGGGGTTCTGGTCGCTCCAGGGCCGGTGCGAGCAGCGCGGCATCATGGGGCCGAGCTTCTTCCATCGCTGGCTCTTAGGAAATGGTCTGGAGAAAACACTCTCACCAGTTAGCAAAAAGCAGGAGAAAAAAGAAAACCAAACAACATAGGCTTTATGGCTGTGGTTCTGCTCAATTTGTTGCTTATAACTTGTGTAGCCTCAAAAATTCTTTCTTCTACCCAAGAAGCAAAGGTACAAGTACGTTCCTTAATTTCTCTGAAGAGTTTTGTTGATGTGAGGGCTGCTCTGAATGTAGGAAAGAGATGTTTGTTGTTACCTCAAAGACTGGAGAATTAAAGTCCTTCAGCTCAGAAGAGCAGAACTCCTTAAACACAGTATGTGCTTTAAATTAATGAGCAGAGTGATGTTTAGAGCGAGGGATCCCGTATCCTTTCTTTACATGTTTTAAAGCCCATTAATGGATGATTGTCCCTTATGAAGAGTCTTTTTCCACTCCCCACTCCCTCCACCTTTATTCTGCTCGATGCAATAAGCTGGATAGCTTTCAGTAGAAAAATAAGTTGTCATTTTCATCATAAGCCTTGATACTTGAATGGGTCGTTTCATCCCCTCTGATGGTGTCTGGCCCAGGTTTAACTCCAGATGTGTAATGATGTCAACCTCTGCTTTGAGTTATTTTGAACGTTCTCCACAATTTTGGAGTTCTTGACTTCTATCCTTACAACATGTTGGTTGAAATGGATTAAATATTCCATTTTCAGTTGTGAAGACATGCTAAATATTGACTCTTCGGGGCATTTCACCTCGTTACCATCACTTAGTAGTTCCAGTTGAAGCCAAGGGCAAAGTTCTCTTCACTGACATCACGTGAAAGTACCGTAAGGGCACGTGTCCCCACTGAATTTTAAAGGCCATTTCAGAAGTTGTATGAAGGCAGATAGTCAGCTTCTGGTGAGCTCTGTGTGGTTCTCACCACAGTGCTGGTGGTCCTTGAAATGGCTAATTTGAGGTGCTCCTGACGCGCTTAGGCGATCTCTAATCGCAGCAGTGATGGCAGGACAGGCACACCAGTAAGGGAGGGGGGTTGTTGCCTTTTAACACACAAAAATGAGGTTTTTGGCAGCCATGCCAACCCTTGTAAAGTGTTTAGCTTGGTATCCCATCAAATACAGATAGTTAATAGGAACAAGTTAATGATTTGGTAATGAATTCCTAGGAAAGTATCTTTTAAAAACGGGATTTGCCCAGACTTTTACGATTACACTGGCCAGGCAATGGTGGAGATCTTTCTGGAACAGCAAGTGTGTGCATCCCAAAAGTTACTAAAATATTTAATTTCAGGTATGCACATGCATTCCAAACACGTGTGCAGTGATTATTTCATTTATTTTTACTAGTTGTTTAAGCTGGAAGATCAGTGTAACTGTATTTGTGTAGGAGAAGGTTGAGCAATCTGTTTAGAAGTGCTTTGCATTTGAATTGCTTGTCCTGCAGGGTGAAGTATAACAAGCTTTGATTAAAATCTGTATTGGAAAGACCCCAGACTCCACCATTTGCAGTGTGTGGGTTCTGTTTGAGTATCAGAGATACCATCATATGTGAAGATTTGTCCCAATAAGCAGAAACATCAAGGCAATTAGTTGTGTATTTAGAGGAAAATGATTTTCATCAGATAGCAGTTCAAGACTATTTTTTCCCCCAACCATTTCCTTTAAAGGTATATAAATTAAGCACTTGGAAGCAACCCTGCTGACAGTACTGTCACCCAATTAGTATCAATTATGCAGATTCCAGAATCATAAACTTTTCTAGCCATACTTAAGATGACAGTTTTCTGTTGGATTGTTTCCATTCACCTCCAACTTTGGCTTTGGTTATGTGCTATTCTGGAGACCCTTTTCCTATCAGTATCTGTGACCTGACCCTCTTGAGCTATATTATATCATTCCATTTTGACACCTTTTATCAAACTTTAATGAAATGACCCAGGCAAACAAATTGTCATTAAACTTTCCATCACTTTGTNTTTTTTTTTTTTCCCTTCTCCCCCCACACCTCCCCTCACACCCCATTCACATTTGTAGCCAGATATTGCCACTGTGCAGAGGAGATGATAAAAGAAATGCTTAATAGAAACTTTTTAAGGATTCTCTTTACATATTTACAAGGTATCTGCTTTTGGGTGCCGTGAGGGCTGGTGCATTTTTATTATCTTTTTAATACTTAGCTTTGAATCCCTCCAGGGTAACAAGTTAATGGTTCACAAGTGGAATTTGATGTGTCCTGAAGCATAATGAATTGCCTTCAGTGTTTGTGATGCCATTATTCTTCCTGGCTTACCACGCCCTTTGCTAGCCCGGTGCCGAGGGTGACACCAGTGGGACGTGGTGACACCGTCGCTCTCAGTTCCAGATTAGTAAATACCCCTTGTGCTGTTGCAGTGACTCTCCTCCCTTACAAGCAGCTTCACACCCAGACTGATGAATATATTAAATGATAAACTCCCCCAAATTTTGGTAGTGAAGCTTATACCCTCCAGCCAGTATTAATTTTAATATTGTAAAGATTATAATAGCAGAGAGATAGTTTTCTCGACAGGAAAGTCTTTCTCATGCATAGTGCAAAGTTTAAACTACATAATGTAATATCTAGTACTTAATAGTCTGCAGTGGGGTATGAAAAATATTCCACTAGGAATTAAGAAATCCATACTTTGTAAGAAAGCCCTGAGGGAGTAATAAAGGTTTCCTCCAGAGAGCTATTTACCATATACAGTAACCCAGCATCCCATTATGATTTTGTTTATACCTTAGACACTTTAACTTTGATATTAACATATTATTATTTTTTTGTAAAATGTTTTAAAAGCTACAGTGCATTTAGTCTAGTTTCTAATTGGCTGCCAACATTGCAAAATGACTTTTCTTGCAGAAGGTTTAATGAAAACAAACTTCCAAAACCTTACAGGGAACAAGTCCGGTCTTTTGAGTGGACCATTCAGAAATGAGGTTGGCCTTGTAGAGGGAATGTAGTTCAGAAACCTCATTGATGTTTCTTATTCCTGGAGCAAGAAAGATGCAGAAACAGTGTTGTTTTCTTACAGATGAAAGATTTGAGGGAGGGAGTGAAATTTACAGCTCAGTCACTTGGTGGTGTGTCTGATTTGGAGAAGGTCACTTCTCTTTCCTGTCTGCTGATGGAGGCTCCTGGAGTTTGCTGTAGGTGGGAGAAGCACTGCAAAGGGTGGCCATGTGCTTTGTGCCTATGGAAGACACTTGAGGGATGGTTAGGGACAAGGAATAGCCCACAGAGCGAGGGGGGGACTCATGCCTGTTGTTGCTACCCAGTTCTGGGTCATTTTCTTTGAAGTAGCAGCTGGCAGTGAATGACAAGCAGTGTAAGAGTGACCATGCCAGGTCTTACCAATAGTCTCTCCCCTTCATCCTGCACCTGGTAGTGACTGAAATCTAAGGAATATAACCTAAGACAAGTGAACATGTGCTTTGCTAATGGTTTTGTGCTGAGGATCTGCTGAACTTAATTTGTTTGTCAACTTGAGTCTGCCCTACTCAGAAGGGACAGCTGCAGACCTCTGTGTAATGGTATGGTGCATCTAGGTGCAGAAGGCACTATAAAAGTGTTTATTTTATAATGTTGCCAAATGCATAGCATCTATTTCACACTTTGTGAAATTCACACAGGAAATTTGAGATAAAACTCGATGTAAAGCCACATTGGCACTTTTGGATTACTTTGTGTCTGCTTTTTGTTTAATATTTTTTTACAAAAATATTTGTTATGCAGTAAATGCTGCTTTAGTAGGAGGCTGCAGGATTGATGATGGAACAGAGATGCAAACACTCAGGGTGCAGAGGTTAATAGCACAGGAGGGAACACGTACTTTCGGCACCTCTGCGGTGACGCGCTGCGTCGTCTGGGCTGATGCTCTGATCTGCTTCATGAAGTGGTCATGTGTTGCATTTGTCTGTAATTTGGAAAAGAAAAGGAATTTACTTGAAAAACAAAACAGTTTTGAGGACAGGCTGAGAGAGTTGGGGCTGTTGAGCCTGGAGAAGAGGAGGCTCCGGGGAGACCTTCTAGCGCTCTGCCAGGACCTCAAGGGGGCCTACNAGGGGGGTTGGACTGGATGACCTCTGGGAGTCCCTTCTAACCCTAATCATTCTATGATTCTATGAACCCTCCTGTGTGTCTGGGAAATATTTCTGCCTTTCTTTTTCCTTGTTACCACATTCATGTTTCAGGTTTGCAGTTGCAGTGACCTTGCAGTATTTTCTCAAGCGCGAGCGTCGCTCCGCGCTGCCTGGGGGAACGTGCCCCATCCTCACGTGTGTGTTTTACACATTCATGAAGTTTGACTTCCTTAATGCAAACAGGAGCAGACTACAAATGCAAAGTACATTTTTTCTCCCCAAACTGGCCTTAAAGCTATGAACTCCTCCCAGATCTTCCCTTTCCCAGACCATCACAATCTCGCTGCGTTGGGTTGGAGCGTTGTGCCAAGTCAACTCATTCATCCCCGAAGAGCCAGTGGTTGCTGTTGTCCCAGGGAGTTGGTGGCTACCCTGCCATGCTGATGTGCTTTGGACAAAGCACACAAAACCTCCTCCCTTGGCACATCAACCCCTTCACAAAGGTTCTTCCTCACCCAAGGAGCTACATGACCCAATATCTTCCTCACCCAAGGAGCATCTGCACTACACGAGCCAATAGGAAACTGCAAGATGGAGTACTTACAGGTAGCTGGCTTGCACCAGTCACAGACAGCAGCCCAGGTATATTTTATTCCAGTAAATCAATGAACATTTGTCAAATAAAATGAATTGCAAACGTTTGCCTGTTTCCCTCATCCAGCATTCCACGCCCTGGGTTTGTTTCAGAAGAGGCTGTGTGTAGTATTGATCTGAGTCTAAAGAACGAGCGTGTCGAGGTGATATCTTTGCTCCCCCCTCCCCCTCCTTTCTTTCCAGCTCTTTATACTAAGTCATATCCATTATGGCAATGATATATTATCAGCATTCAGCAAACAAGATAACGTGTCGCAGGTCGCTGAGCAAAAATTTTCAGCCTCTCTTTCCATGTGAATTAACCACTATTGAAATAGTTTATTGAGATTGAAGTATTGATCACTTTTCATGCTACCCTTGGCTTAAAGGGGGAGAGGGGGGGGTGGTTTTGTTCTCTTTGGGAGACGCTATGTTTAGTTAGAAAATATATTTCATTTATTTGGGTTCTTTACAGCTGCGACTGTTTTATTGCTTGGAGAAGAGGTATCTTAGCTTTATTTTTATGACAGTATAATTATACTTTAGAAATACACTTGATTACTGTGTGTAGCAAAATTGTTCCAGTATATTGGCTTGGCCAATATTGCTATACAAACAACTTTTCAGTCAATTGAGTCTGGTAAAAAATCAATACTCTATAGCAATATTTCTAGTGAGAACTTGCTGAATCTAAATGTTTTTCCTGTTCTAAAAGAAGGGATTTTATAGTTGTTTGACTTACTATTTTCCTCCTACCTTTTGATACACTGCTTTCTTAATTAAGGAATGATAACAATTATAGAGTTAGATACAGCAAACCCAGTTAATTATTCTTGCTTTTTGATTACTTGTATATTCAATGATGTATCCAATCCTAAACTGCACGTTCAGGAGGTGTCTTGGAATATACCATCAATGGGAAAGTGAGACTGCTTCCACTGGTGCATTGTGGGCAGCATGTGCTCTGCCTTGAGCCAAGATTGTCAAGAAGGGAGATGAAACCTGACATAACAATGACTAAAAGCACCCTCATGGTCAGTCTTCCCTCACATCCTTAGTTGTGTACAGTTTGAACCTGAATATTACAGAGTAGGGGTATTTATCTCTGGCAAATAATTAATGGCATATATAAAATATCACCATTTCCTTCACTTCCATGCAAGCAAATCCAATATTTTTCCTCTTTGTTTCACTTTCTCTAGTTTTTTGCTTTACAGTTGTAGCTAATTAGAAGCAGGGTGTTGTAGGAGCTCTGTTTGGGGGATGATGTTGCCTTCTGTGTGCCTGGGATGTTTCTGAAGTGGGTGTTTGGTACAGTCTGTAAACTTGTGGATTCTTTTAGAGGAGTCTTCAGCAGCCACGGGCTCTAACGCTCTGTGTGCTGAAATGTAAAGCCCCAACGATGGTGTCATTAATTGGGGGAGTTACCTAGTGCCTAGGGGAGAAGCAGGAGCACTGATCACCATCTTGGCAAGATGCTGTTGATCCAGACACTTCCCTTTAGTAGTTGGGAGAGCAGAGGCTGTTGATGAGGTACCGCCCCGAGGAGTTGTGCAGCTACGGAAAATGAGGGTAAATGCAGAAGCTTAATTTGTTTGGGCAATTTCCTGGAGCAGTTCTGCTGTTGGATGGAGTTGTACATCGAAGCATATGCCTCTTTCTTTATTCTCTATCTCAAGCAACCTTGGGGTGCCCCATTAGCATGTGGCAAGACAGCTGGAAGGTTGCTGTCTCCTGCAAGGCAGCCTGTGCCTTGGCAGATCCTCCAGCGTTAGCAGGGAGAAGCGTTGTCGGTTTGGGAGTGAGGAGGCTGGAGGAGCTTCAGCTGTGGCTCAGGAGTGTTCCTGGTTGGGGTTGGGACATGGCTCCTGATGCACCACAGCAGTGCTGTGAGAATCGTAGGATGTGTTGGGTTGGAAGGGACCTTCAAAGCCCATCTGGTCCAACCCCTGAAGTGGGCAGGGGCATCTGCACTAGGACAGGGTGCTGCCACCACCTCTGCCCAGTCTGCCCAACCTGTGCCCAGTGATCTACCACCATCCTGAAGGACCCACTTCAACTGGGACTCTAGTCCCAGATCTTCAGAAGCAGTAACCATCACACCTCATGTTGTGGGAACCCAGTGTAAACCTGGCCAGAGCTGTTGCTCTCTTCCTTCGTTTTCACTTTCTGTCTGAATCTGCAACATGGTGGCAGTAATTTGCCCCTCTGAAATACTCCCCCTCGCAGGTTAATGTGGCTCTTGGGCAAAGGAGGCTGGTGGCCCCCTCCCCACCAGGCAGAGGGTCATGGACACGGAGAGGGAGTTGGTTTTAGCGAGGTAGCAAAGCAGGAGCAGAGCCCATCTCTGCAGGCTTCCATCCTGCATGGTGCCCATCCTGCTTCCCAAGCAGGACCTATATGTTTTATACACGTTCCCTGTCCTATCCTGGTCCTTGATGCAGCTCTGGTAAAGCAAGTACAGGCAGATTGAGTGTTCTTTGGTGTTCAACCCAATCCATGGCCGTGTCAGCTCTGCAAACCACATCTCCCTGCGTTCTCGCCCTGCACTTGCAGAGGCATTTTCCCTTACTCCCTTTACCTCAGCTTTCTGCTCCCCTTCTTTTAGGTCCCACTAAAAAGCCCTGGGCCAGTAAGAGCAGGACTAAGTTAGAGATCTTGTTTAAACAAGACTGACCAGTGATTGCTGTTCACTTGTTTCTTTTGACCCCAGCTATCACTCGCCTGCCTCATAAAATCTGTTATGCACAAAAGTGCATAAAATGAAGATAAAGTACCTCCTTCCAGCCTGACAAAACCCATTCCTTTGCAGAATGGTAGCTGCAGTGAAAGTAAATAAATGAACGGACAGCAATCACAGCCTAGTTGATGAAACTGTTCAATTAAAGCACAGGCATTTACATGGTGTAATTTCCCTAAATTGCCAATGAGCCCCTTTAGACACAACCAGTGTTCAAATTGATTTCAGCATTGATTTTGGCTGAAGCTGATAAATTTCTGCTTGTTAGTTAAAGTAATTTTGCAGAAGACTTTGTGCTGCAGTATTGAAGTGTTCATTTAGCTGATGGCTAAAAGAGGAGTTATTTACAGAGGGTTCTACTGTTGTTCTGAGATGGGACAATTCCCCGGTCATCTTTTTACTTTTAATTTTTAAGCTTCGCTATACAATCAATAGGTTATTGAAACTGATTAAAATGTATCCAGCCAGCTGCCTATGGCTGTTTAATTAGAAACTGGGTGATTCTTAAATTAAAGCTGGATTGTTTTGTGTTGTGTGCCCATGGCTTGGAAGATTAAGCGAATGGTAATCCTGAAAATTTGAGTTTGNTGGAGCACAAGTCCTACCAGGAGCAGCTGAGGGAGCTGGGGCTGTTCAGTCTGGAGAAGAGGCTCAGAGGAGACCTCATTGCTCTACAGCTGTCAGCAAGGAGGTTGTGGGGAGCTGGGGGTCAGCAGATAACTAGTGATAGGACAAGAGGGAATGGCTGCAAGTTGTGCCAGGGGAGGTCAGGTTAGAAATGAGGAGAAACTTCTCAGAAAGAGCAGTTGGGCACTGGAACCAGTTGTCCAGGGAGGTGGTGGAGTCACCGTCCCTTGGGGTGTGTAAGGACATGCTGGATGAGGTACTAGGAGACATGATGAGTAATATAGGTGGTAGGGAGATGGTGGGACTAAGTGGAGGTCTGTTCCAGCTGCAGTAATTCAGTGATTGTATGAATTACCTGGAGCTGAGCTGTGCCGATCTCACCAGCACCATGAAGCTGAGCCGGCTCATCTGTATTCCTGCCTGCCTGCACAGGACTGCACAGGAATGGGGCCTGGATGGCAAGGGAGGGGGAGCAGGGAGAAACACTCCTAATCTGCTCTGCAAAGGGTGACCCTGAAGGTTTGGCTGTGATGAAGAAGGAAGACTACTCTAAGTAGTAGTAGGTGGGCATAGTAGCAGGTTGCAGTGTAAAAGGTGAGGGATTCATCCAGGGCTCAGGCTGGGATGCCACAACTGCGTCTCTCCCGCAGAGGTGGGTTCGCCAAGACATTTTGCTCTCTGGCATTCTCCTTCTGGAGCTTCCAGTGCCAGCTCTGCTCTTTTGAAAAGTTTAAAATTTAGCTACAAGTATTTTTGTTTGATTGTTTTCTGGCTGAAGAACAAATCATTTTGCAGTCGGTGCTCGAGCATCTGTAATGGGAGTTTAGATCGCGGGGAGGTTGGCGTAGTAGCTGGCTCTTTGAGCTAGCACAGTCCCCATAAAAGCTCCTTTTTACAACTGCTGTGCACTTTGGGTTTCCTGTTCTAGCAGCCACAGTCAGGCTAATGTGTTTGTCTATTGCAGAGAGCAACAACTGGCAAAGGGTTTATTTCCTCGAAACAGTTTGAATCTGTTTCTTTAGATGGCCGCCAGACTACGTGACCGTTCTGCCATTAGACTGCCAGACTCGGGCCGCCAACGCGACAGGACAGGAGTAAAGAGGGGAGGAGGGACAGGAGGAATTACCAGGAACAGGATCTGAGGGTGATTTGTGGTATGTGGTGTGCAGCTGGTGGCTGGCACGTTGTCCTGCAGTGTGTGACACTTGGAGAGTCATGTCCGTCTCGCGTGACGCCGACACGTTCGTTCTGCTCTTGGTTTGGCTTCAGTCGGTGCCCTGACACCCAAAGGTGCTGTTTGCTTCTCATGGGAACACAGTAACTCGGAGGAGAAAGCAAGGACCTCTGTGGGAATGGGTATTTCTGCTAGGAAATCCTCTGTCCCAGCCCCTGGGACCTTTGGTGTGTGTTCCTGAGGGTGCTCAGGGGACTTGGCGGTTCAGCAGCGCAGTGCCGTGGGTGGGCTGGTGCAGTGGGTTCAGACAGGCCAGTGGGACTGTGTGTGTGATTCTTGTCAAGTGAAATGCCTTTGTGATTGACAGATGTGTGTAATGAACAGAGCTCAAGGTGTGGAGCAGGAAAGGATCTGAAAGAGCTACTTTGATTTTTACTCTGTGGCCTCATATCACCACTTGAGAAGGTCACACTGGCCATTAGGGCTGTAGCACCTCTCCTATGAAGACAGATTGAGATAGTTGGGATTCTTCAGCCTGGAAAAGAGAGGGCTCCAGGGTGATCTCTGAGCCCCTTCCAGTCTGTGAAGGGACCTACAGGAAAGCTGGGCAGGACTGTTTGTAAGGGCATGGAGTGATGGGATGGGGAGTGATGGTTTAAATTAGAGCAGGGCAGAGTTAGATGAGACATTAGGAACAAGTTTTTTACTCTCNTCTCCTCTGCTTGCACTAAGCCACCCCTCTGCATGCTCCACAGGAGACCTTCCCAGCAGGAGACGACTCACATTACTACAGTGTGCTGGGCAGGTGGGCAGCCCACCAAAACTGCCCTTGTCCCCATCCAGCTTCCACCTTTCTTCCCATTTTCACCCCTCTTTTCTCAGAGCTCCTGCCATGCTTTGTACCACGCTGCCTCTNGCTCTAGTGCAGATGTCCCTGCTCTGAAGGTCCCTTCCATCACAATTCAGTTTGGGATTCTGTGACCAGGAAAAGCCTCTCTGCAAGTGAGGTGGTGCAGCTCCCTAACGGGGCAGGAGAGCATCAGGCATCTCCATCCTTGGGCTGTGAGCTCTGAGCTGCACAGAGCCACAGCTGAGCCCATCCACTGCCACACTCCCGCTCCGAAGCAGCGGGCAGTGGCTTAGCTGGCTGCAGAGATCCCTTTCCACCACCCTTTTCACCTACTAAACACATTATTCAGCAGAAGGATTCACCAACACTTTGAGGGGGAGCCAGGAGAACTACAGCAGATGGGATTTCACGGCATCACCAGTAAGTTCCTCGGGTGCCTGGGCCGGGAGGGAGCCCAGCACCCTGCGTCCTGCAGCCGCCTGGCTGGCGGCACCGTCACTTCATCACTTTGTCATATTTGCTGACGTTAGTTATATTTGCAGGCACGGGAGGGACTGACTCATTGGCATAGCAGGCAGGTCATGGCTTTGCCTTGAATCATTTGGTCTTGCTGAGGGATATCTTATGGATTAGAAATTATTTCTGGGGCTATTGGGGGGAGGTGGAATAGAAAAATACGTCCTAGGAGGTGGAGTGAGCGGGTGGGAAGCAGAACCTTCTGCGTGGTCGGCTGCAGCAGGCTCCTTCGGTGGTTTTTCTTCATCAGCATTAGCAGCATGATATAATTTTAATGAGTTTTGGCTTCTAGGAAGAGATTTGCATTTGTTTGGGGTTTTCAGGTGACAGTAAACTCCATGGTAAAAAGTTCCTGGGTGTGTTAGGAGAAGCTGCCTGAGAAAGCTCAGGGATCTTTGCACGCTCAGGCTGAGCTTCTGTTGTGACTGTCCTTAAGTCACTCGTACATGGGCAGATGTGTTTCACTTTGCTTTCTGATTTGTAATTGTAAATTGTTGTTTCTCCTGAGTGCATGCAGGCTGAAACCTCGAGTTACTTCTTTGTTTGCCCTGGAAGAAATTATACCGCAATCACAGCTAGAAATGCAGCTCCCTGCTGTGCTTTTAGGTAAAACCTCTCTCAGGGAGAATACAAAATTTGTTAGTCTGCAAGTTGAAAGAGGGAGAAAATTTTTTGTTTGACATCTGAGCCTTTTATTAGGAAGCTGGTGCAGGTTCTGTTAGGTTGGGTTTGTTTTACTTTTGAACTGAGTAGAAACTCCCCATATCCAGTGCATGAGGGTTTTTTTAGCTGTAAATATTGGGCTGGGCTACAGCTTATTGCATAAAGAGGATTATGCTGATGCATCCTGCACTTCTCTGGTTTTCTTTGCAGTAGAACTCAGGGAGAACAAAGCAGACAGCGTGGAATTCAGCTACCCCTTTCTTCCTCTTCTTTTTAAACCAGCTGCTTCTGATGCTTTCATTTTTTCATTTGCTTTCCTCTAGAAACACATCTTCTATATGAGGGGGAGAGATGCTGAGGAGTTGGCAGCTCCCCCAAAGCCCTACTCTAGTTTTCCACAATATTGGTTTTTATTTTCTGGAGCACAGGGATGCGCACGCCGCACTCCGCCGTCCATCGGAGGTGTTTCTGGCTCAGCCGCAGGGCTCTGCTCAAGCTGAGTGAACACTTGCTCCCACCATCCTTCTTATTCCCAGAGTAACCACGGAGCTGGGCAGGCTGTGCTGTCCCCAAGGGGCTCTCTCCATTTTCAGAGTCGGGGAGACAAAGTTATGCTAAAGGACTCGGCTCGCGTGGGTCCCCTCAGGGCTTTGAGTGTCTGGGGACGCGGTTAATAGTCAAGGTTAATAAAATATTTGACACAACTGTGCCAGTCTTGCTTAGAAGCTGTTGGTTGTAATAGATGGATGGAGCTCAGAGTAACAAGCTCTTGGGAACGTGAAGGAAGAGATTTAAATTTCTTTTCCCCGGTGGGAATGGCTGGGAGTCGGCAGCGGTTGGAGTCAGCCTCTCCTCTGCTTGCACTAAGCCACCCCTCTGCATGCTCCACAGGAGACCTTCCCAGCAGGAGACTCACATTACTGCAGCATGCTGGGCAGGTGGGCAGCCCACCAAAACTCCCTTGTCCCCATCCAGCTTCCACCTTTCTTCCCATTTTCACCCCTCTTTTCTCAGAGCTCCTGCCATGCTTTGTACCACGCTGGCTCTTGCTGCGATACCGTCTTTTCTGAAAGTTGGTCCTTTCTTCTCTGCATCCTCTCTGAGGATTTCCTCCTCCTTGTGTCAAATCTACAACAATTTTGTGGAGAGTTTTAATTAAAACTTAACTTAAGCCTCTTAACCTGGTCCCTGCATCAAATACTGCTAATGTGAAGGGATGTGTTTCTCTCTACGTCCCGCTCGTCTCCTTTCTCCTCATCTGGTGATTGTTAAATTGGATACTCAAGAGCAGAGCTTGTCCCAGGTCTGTATTTGATATAAAAAATACAACAAACTTTGTGCTTGCACAGAGAATGTTCTGGGGAAATGAGTGTGAGTTATTTTCTCATGTCCTGTGTATATTCTGAAACTAAGATGCAGTTTTCAGCCACTCGCCTCCACTGGTCGCTTTGAAGCTGCCACCAGGGATCAACTTAACATTTCTCCAACGTTTTTTGTACTGTCTTGTCTTGCCATCGCTCTGCAACTGTTGTCAGTCAGGCCTTGATGAATTGGAAAAGAGTGTGTCATCTTGTAAGGGTGGTATTTTCTGAACTATTAGATTTCTGAACTCTGCTTTAAAAAAAATAGTAACTTTAATCATTATCGTCAGCCTAAAAAAAAGTGGTTGCAGTAGGTAGCAACTGTCAGTTGTAAAGTAAAAAATCAGTTACCATGTTTATTTTTCCACTATTTTAATAAATACTGTGTTAATATATTCCAGCATGTACCTAAAAAGTATTTTTCATCATGGAGAAAGTTGCTACCGAAGTGGTTATTAATCTCATGGTATTTGCACTTGAAGTAGTAAAACATCACATTTTTGGTAGATGCAATTCCCCACCTAACCTGGATGGGATCTAGATCTGGTCCTGCATAAGAATGTAGTCTGAGTTTGTCCCAGCATCTGTTGGGAGTTTCCTCTCTGGAGAGTAAACAGAGCTGCCCATGCCGTGGCATTTGCCTCAAATCCCAGCAGTGAGGGGAGGGAAATACATGTCGGAACCGACCTCCTGCAGATGGCAAATTGCAGCAAAACGTAAGTAATAACCTTTATATTTTTAGTAGTTGACACTGGCATTGAGTGGTCAAAGTGGCTTCTTAAACCTCTGATGGCCAAGGTCAGTTCTTGATGTTGTTTTGATTTCTCCTGAACCAGAAGTGGTTTATAGCCCCGTGTTGTCTTCTCCATCATCTGTTGTGGCTTCTGCAGTGGGACAGAAGCAAAAGCAAATGCCAACAGAAACGAGCAGAAAAATGAGCTTGTTTTCCCAGAGCTGGTTCCTGCAAGGAATGAAACTTTGCAAGTGTCAAACCAACATTTTCCTTGAGTACTTTCCATTTCAGTGCATTTAATTCTGGCTCTTTACATTTGTCTTTAAGTAGTTCAGCCACTATTTGGCAGCTGCTTGCCATCATCTTGAGCATCCTCTTGTCTTCACTGTCAGGCACTGCTCAGACACACCCCTGGCAAGAGGAGTTGTGTTAATTAGGTGACATCATTTGCTTACCATCCTGGAAGGTGTTTAAGTGTCTTCCCTGAAGTGTGGTGGAGGAACCTGTTGCCTTTTGCAGCTTCGCTTTGCGTGATGGTCTCCTCTACAGCACTGAGTTTGTTTACTGACTTGTGGGGGTGACACTGAAATCTAAGAGAGTTGACCCTTGAGATGAGTCTTCATGTTACTTGGAGAGTATGAACATTAGTTTCATCTTCTTGTAGTCATCCAAAGACTTGCTGATCACAAAAAAATGTGCTTTTCTTCATGCTGTGGGCTTGGTTTTTCTCCTTCTGAAGCTCCATAAAGGCACTAGGTCCTCAGGCTGTATCTGTGTGCTGACTGCACCCAAAATGATCAATTCCAACTTAGAGCTCTACATAACATCTAACAAAAATGTTTTCCCTACCCACTCATTGGAACAGGTAATTACTGTAGCAACTACAGACTAATTTGAAGTGTTAGCTGTTAATTAAAACACTACAGAGGTGTAGGGTTGTCTTTTGGTGTAACCAAAGCTCCCATTCAGACTTCATTAATCACTTTACAGTTATTGTGTTGAGGAAGGTCAGCGCGATGGAGATGCCGGATCAGGTCTGAGTAAACAAATTCCTCTCCTCCCAGGCAGTGTGGCATTTGCAAAGCCACTGGACACACAGTACCCATGGGCATGGTTATCTCCTTTGTGATCCAGTTCTCAGCAATAATTAAATGTTAAATTGGTACTGTCAGTGCTCTGTAAACCAAACCAGGTATCTGCCCTCTGCTGGAAATTTAACCCAAACTTCCACGGATGAATTAGCGTGCATCATAATTAAATAATCAAGTCTTCCCTTTTAATTCACTTGGAAACAGGAGATCTCTCTTATGGAAAAAAAGATCAGCTTTCTTGACAAGCTAATTAAGTTGCCAAACTGTCCGGCACGGCGCATATGAAGCTAGCAGACGCTAAGCGTGCTGTCTCAACCTGTTCATTTTCGTACCATTTCTGCTGGTCTTAAGTCCATAACATTCTGCCACTGCTGCTTCATCCCTATTTACATTCACTGCTGCTTCATCCCTACTTACAGCAGAGTTCCTTTACTCCCTCCTTTTCACCGATGATGCATCCGACTACCAGTCTGCCAGAGCTTCCTCTGATGGTTTTGCTCTTCTCCTCCTCATCTTCTGGTGTTCAGTAACACTGATTTGCCTTTTTAATCCCTGTTAGTTCCTGAAAGCCAGTGTCACTTGGTTGCATAAATGCTTCCCCCTCTCCCCGAGTTATTAAATTAAGGTGAAGTTTTTAGAAACTTCCAAGCTATTAACAGAAATTATATCAGCTGTCAGGGTTATAAATAAGATTAACCAACCGTCTCACCCAGTACTACCCATGATTTTTACATGCAAGGATAAAAAATAAACCCCAAACTATTAAATCTTTTCTTCTTTGGTAATAATTGCTAGAGGTATCTAGTGGTAAAATATTATAATTCTTTAAAGTTAGTGCCACATATATGACATTACTGTGCATGGTGTCATAAATCAGTATGAGACAATAAAACTAGTGAAGAGGAAAACCTTTAATGGTTTTGTTTTCATGCAAAATTACATCAGATTTTTAGTCGACAGGGGGTTTTTTTGCCTACCTTTTTATTTTCTTACCAGTTCACAGCGAGGACTATGCAGGATATTGTTCAGTAGCCAATTATAAATGTTTGTCTTCAGAAATTAAGACAAACTGCTCTTGAAATACTGTGGGAGATTGTTGGGTATATGTGAGCATGAACAATAACACATTCTGACCTTCTCTGTGCTGCACTTGTTAAATACGAATACAGAAAGTCCTTTTTGCTGTTATTTTCTGTGGGTCCTCAGGTCACGATAAAGAATCAGTCACTAATTGTTGTACTTTGTTTTAATTACTAGAGCTGTGTATCTCACTGTCTTTACTACTGGAAATACCCTGTGGATTGGCAAACCTTGTTTTACCTGAACATTCTGAGTACTGGATATGTCATTGAAAGAAAACGGGAAAGTGGATAAATTCATACTTAAAAAGTTTGCTGTTTCCACCATACAAAAGTCTCCAAGGTGTAGATTTTATATAAAAACATGCAGATGTAAAAAAATCCCTCCTTAATGGCTTCATCCTAACTATACTCTTTTGATCAATTGTTTTCATCAGTCTTTCTTTGGGAACGTGATATAAAATTGGTTTACAGTGAAACGTATTAGCTCCAAGTCATTTTTCTGTGAAATTAGTGTATACATGTTGCACATATGTATAGAGGTAATTTTATGTGATCTCAAGTTATTTAATTTTTTCCCTCATGCAGGGCATATCACGTCCCTAGTGGAAAAATACTAGCAGTAAAGGTAAGATATTACAGTAATTTTCTTTCTCTCCATTCTTTCTTGACCTCGGTTTCCTTCCCCTCCCTCTGATCGTTAGATCTCAATTTGTTTTATCACATTCAGGTCCACATTGTTTATGCAGGAGTAAACTCCAGCCCATAAATTTACTAAGTCCACAGAGTTCCTAGCGCCCTGGTTTTGTCCTTTGGGAATGGCTTGGTGCTGTGTGTTGTCTCCCCATGGGGTTTATGTGGATGATGCATCCAGGTGCAGATTTAGTTTGTGTCTCTCTGGTGACTGGCAGAGATGCTGTTTCCTCATCCCAAACCCCGGGGTGGCAGGAGTGGGGATGGAAAAGTCACAGGATGGCAGCTTGTCCCTTTCTCCAATGCCAAACTGTTCCCAAGGGCGTCTTGGCATCTTCTTCAGCGCTCTCTGCAACCGCGTTTTTAAATAAAGAGAATTTTCCCTGTTTTCTTTGGGATAATACTCTGTTTTCCTAGGAATTTTTCTTGTTATTTATGTCCCTCTCCCTAATAATTTTTTATCCAACTGCTTTGGCTATTTGCCTTGTTGGTGTTCTTTGCAGGGAAGCTGTGTGCTCCGGTGTTGTGTGGTCGGACAGTTCAGGCTGTCACAAGCTCATAGCGTGGCCAGGCCTTGTGTGTAATCTGTTAAACTAGATGAAGTGAGTAAATTAAATTACTGATACAAGTAAGGTCTCTGTAATGTTGGAATATGTACCTTTTTAATGTATCAATAATTTAATGAGAACTCAAAGTAGGAGAGACTCTTGGAAAACAAATTGTTCTGTTCATACAGTTGCAATTCACAGCTTGGGACTGGGGAAAAAAGGTATATTTTAAAACATAATTTAGGGAATAATTGCCAGAAAACTGTAAAAAGGGTTTTTTGTCTTGTTTCTTTTTTTCATCTATCTTTATTTAATCATTAAATTCTGGTGTATCTGAGTTAAACTGAGAGCATGGAGTGGCAAGAGGAGTGCTGGGAGCTGGTTGCTGGAGCAGGAATGGTGTTAACTGGGATTTAAAGATCGGAGATTATACTAAGGCTTCACATGAAGCACTTCCATCTCCCAGGCAATACTTCCCTATATGGGCAACATCCAGATTTGGGCTCAGATTGTCTCATGTTCCCAATCCAAAATGTTTATTAGAAGCAGATTCTGTCCATGTTTTGGCTTTCCTGAGGGTCACATAAATCCCTTCACCCCACTGGGAGAAAAGCACATGCTTCCTACTGGATTTGAATTGTTCTCTACCTGTGGAAAATACAGGAATTAAAATAACATCCAGATGACTTAGGATCATGTGGAATACAAATATCACTTGATGAAAAAGTTTCTGAAGAAAGTAGTTTTGACAAAGTACTTTCAAGAGGTGTCCATCATCCCTAAACCTGTGGTGAGCAGTTACACAGGAACTCTCTGTGTTGTAATAGGCACAGAATGTTTCATGAGAAAACCTACTTTTTATGACACTTGTTGGTGTGAAACTACACAAGGTCTTCCTCTGAATGCTGGGCATGCTACTTCTCCCTGGTAACTAGTACTNCCTACTTTTTATGACACTTGTTGGGGTGAAACAACACAAGGTTCTCCCCAGTACCTAATACATTGCTTCCTCAAATCATCCTTCCCAGCTCTACAGTGAGCATCTTCTCTGCTGGGCACTGGCATTGCTGCTTCTGGCCCATGGGACTGCAGGTGCCCAACGGAGCTGCCAGGAGAGGAGGTGGAGCACGAGAAAATTCACCCAGGCAGGAAGGAAAATGAGTTCACCCTTTGCAAGGTTAATTGAAATCACCTCCCTGTGGCAAAAAAACCCACCTTTTCCCCCAGCAATTTCACCTCCTTGTTTCCCTTAGAGTCGACAGGTTTGGGGAGGGTGGATAATTAGCAACCTGAAAGTTTGGAAAACTGGGTTCTCTTCTAGATGTTCCTCATGGAGGTCCTGCCATTCTCATTTACATATATTTTAGTGTGATTTCAGAAGAAATATTGCATCAACATGTGTATTGTCACAGCTTAAAATAACATGCTGGCAAGCAGGAGGTCAGGAAACCTGGGACACTAGTGGGTTATGCTGCTTGCTCGGTTAGGAAACCGAGCGAGCGCGTCGGTGTCTCGGCGTGCCCAGCAATGTCAGGTGCCAGAGATGCTGGCATCTCAACAGGATCATCACACAAGGACCAGTGCTGTCTCTACTGACATGGCAATGTCCCACCAGAACACCTGGTGGGGGATTGCCATGTCAGTAGAGACAGCACTGGGTGGGTCTGGGCAAGCAAAGTTGCTTCTTGGGGTATTTTTATTATTTTTTTTAATGATAATACACAGATTTGATAGGGCAAGAAAATGCTTCAACAACCTGTTGATTGAAATGTTTTCAGCAAGTGGGTGGTCTTGTGAATGCATGGAACAGGAAAACAAACAAATAACTGTGTTGTAGACCAAAACTGTGTCTCCATGTATCCTATGGAAACTTTACAGCTAGATAGTGTGCAGAGCATTGCCTCGATTTTACTAAAGCAAATTTGTTCTAATTAGAGGGAAAAATCCAAAGGAAAAATGTGACCATGCTGTGGGTGATTGCCATTCAGCTGCTTTTACTTTCTCCTGCTCTTAAGCTGGCATTTAAATGGACCATTTGATTAATCATTTGTATACTGACTATAATACTCCCAAATTTCCTTTGAGTTGTACATACTGTAAAAGACAATTATGTCGCCACAGATTAAATAAGTGAATTAAAACAGAATAGCAGCTTAATTTGACCTGTGATTTTGCTCTCGTTCCCCTTAGTGGAACGTATGCCACTCCAGCAAATAGATGAAGTCATCCATGACAGCTGGTGATGAATTGCCGTATTTATACTGTATATTTTAATAGCCTCACACTAATTTAAATTGAGCACAGAGTAAATTATAATTCAGTCACTTGACTGGTTGTATTTAACTTGACAACTCATCCTTATTTGTCCTGGAGGTGTAGTGGAGAGCAGGGGAAATATGCTCAGGTATTCCTCCTTTAAAAGTTAACCCTTCTGGCTTGGAACGTGGGGTGTGTTGGGTTCAGGTACGACAGAGCGTGCAAAGCCACTTCAGGATCGCTCTATTTTAAGCAGGAGCCTGACATAAGATGCACAGGAGCACTTGGAGTCCCTTGCTGAACCCCAGAGGATTCAGCTGGGCCATTTCAATAAAAAATCTGCTCCCCTGGCTAGGATCCTCCTCCAGCTCTGCTGCAGGGCATCATTTCGTCTGGTTTTGATTTCAGGGCTGGCACTGGAGGCTCTCAGCTCCCTGGCCACCCATGTCACCTGAATTCCCATCTCTGGTCCTGTTCACCCACATCCCTGCAGCCCATCACCCCTGGGCAGGCAGGTGGCTGGGGACTGCTGGTTGGTGGCAATGTGCTGGGCTCCTCTGTCCCAGCAGCTCTTGTTGGTGACTTCTGGTGCAAACTTGTTACCAAACTCTGCTCCCACATGTACTGGACACACGGTGTGAACTCTGTGTGTGTCATTCCACGCCTGGTGAATTCAGTTTCACATTTCCCACTAATTCTGAGCAAATTCTGGGTTTTTTGGCTACAAAGTTCTTTCCAAAGGTGATGGTTTGGAAAAGCTCAGTGGCTGATGTGAAATCCCATCCACTTACCCGTGTTACAGCTGTGGAAGGCACAACCAAGTTTTGATTCTCAGGTTTGTCCTTGGCAGCAGTGGGTTTGAGGAGGTTGGGTTTTCCTGGCCGATGGAATCAGCCAGGAAAGATGGATAAGGCATCACTCCTCCAGCTGATGCCTTACTCCAGCAGCTCACATAGTCGTAAAAGTTGCTTCCTCCCTACAAACCTCACTTTCTAAACCCATTTGGAAATGCTATGCCTAAGGACTATGACCATGGAGACTACAAATGCAGATTAAGGCAGGGCTGTGTAGATTTTCCTCTTTTGCCCCCATTTCAGCACTGTAACTGACATAAGGCTCCTCCAGCCTTGACATCAGATGGGTGTCTCTGATGCTTGTAAGTCACACACTTGCAGGTGGAGGAGAACATTTCTCTACAGTACTTGTGCAGAGGGAGTGGGATGGTGTTCTCTCCTAATTTACTGCCTGCTGATGTATGCTTACTACCTTGTGGTACATCTCTACACATGTTGTAACTCTATAGTATCTTGAGCACCCATCAGTCGAGTAGCCTTGGGTTTCCAGGTTGTCCTCACTATTAGAGTGCAGGGTCTGTGTGTAATTATAGTTAATGCAAACCAGCCAGAGACCTTTCTTCATGCCAGGTCGTGGTTGATTGCATGTCAGCGATGTATCTGACGCTGAGCACGCTAACTAGTCATTGCTCGGGTCGCTGAAGCCCTGGCAGCGAACCAGGCAGGGAAATTCCTCACTGTGAGTAGAATTTGGCAAGATAAAATTTAGTTTTTGACAAGATTAAATTCTGTTAATATTCAGTGGGTGGAACTGATGGTATTCCAGGAAATTATTGTAAGTTTTTCACGCTGGAAAAATGTAAGTGAATATTGTTGGCAAATGATTATTGATCTAGACAAGTGTGTTAAGCGTTTCGTGGCAGCCCTGTATTACACTTACAATTCAGTTTAGTGACAGCTTTTATAAATAACCCTAAAGCAAAAACCCTTGATAGAGGCAGGTTATCGCTTTTTCTTCCAGACAGATTTTGTAAAACACTGTAAGAGTGTTTGGAAAGGGCCTCTCCATAGTGTGTTTCGTCAGCAGTACGTGCAAACTAGAATAGGCCTAGTAGGCCAGTACCTCAAGGGGGCCTACAAGAAAGATGGGGAGAGGCTGTTCAGTAGGGCCTGTTGTGACAGGACAAGGGGTGATGGTTTCAAAATAGAGGGAGGGAGATTTAGATTGGAGATTAGGAAAAAGTTCTTTGCTGTGAGAGTGGTGGAGCACTGGAACAGGTTGCCCAGGGAGGTGGTGGATGCCCCTGGATCCCTGGAGACGTTCAAGGGCAGGTTGGATGAGGCCCTGAGCAACCTGATCTAGTTGGGGGTGTCCCTGCTTCTTGCAGGGGGGTTGGACTGGATGACCTCTGGGAGGCCCTTCTAACCCTCATCATTCTATGATTCTATGATTCTATGAGTATTTATTCTGCTAATTCTGCACATTGTCTGGATTTTGTTTCCCTTTATCTTACAGTACTACGCTGTGAAATACCGTGTGGTAGCTGGCTGAGCTGGGCTAAATGTACTGAAAGTCCAGTTTGGTTTATGTGGTAGTACTTAATAACTAAGCATGCACTTCTTCAGTCATGGCAAGGAGTTGTTTGTAAAAGTTGTCTTTGAACAGTGGTTCTGTTGGAACCAGCATCGTTATTGAAGGGTCTTGTCTGGAAGTCCCAAAACCTCAACTCCAGTCACTGCATCCTGCTTCACTGCAGCACTTCGTGTTTCAGTGCTGGTCCACAGCCTGGCTCAAAGTGATGACAAACAAGGGTGTGGAGGAAGAAGCAGCACCTGGCACAGGGTGCCCAGGGCAGTGGTGGCTGCCCCCTCCCTGGAGGTGTTCAAGGCCAGGTTGGACAGGGCCTGGAGCAGCCTGGTCTGGTGAAGGTGTCGCTGCCCATGGCAGGGTGTTGGAGCTTGATGGTCTTTGAGGTTCCTTCCAGCCCAAACCATTCAGTGATAACAAGGAGGGTTGGCTTTAAGTTAAAGGAGGGGAGACTTAGGTGAGATGTTAGGAGGAAATCCTTCCCCGTGCAGGTGGGGGGCACTGGGATGGGGTGCCCAGAGAAGCTGTGGCTGCCTCTGGATCCCTGGCAGGGTTCAAGGCCAGGTTGGATGGGGTGGCAGGGGTGCCACCATGGCAGAGGTGGCAGTGGATAGGCTCAGAAAGCCCTTCCCACCCACAGCAGCAGGGTTTTGATGGTAGGCCTGGCAGTGAGCAGCTGGTTTGAGGTGTTGAGTGCTCAGAGTCATGGTGGTTGTTGTTGGTTTGAGGAATGCTTTGGTGATGCTTCCTGAAACATCTCTATCACCTCCTGCCATCTGCAGTTTTTCTCCACATGTAAAAGTTTTCCATATTTCATACAAATATAGAATGTTGGGAATTTAAGTAAGGGTGTAAATATTAAACAAACTGCTCTGGTAAGTGTGGTGGGAGGTGACACAAGATCCTCATCACTACTTTCACCTCTGCAGCACTTGTTCAGCCCTGGAGTTACCACATCCCCCAAAGCCTGCTGGGATCACAGCCAGTCCTGGCTTTTTCACCCAGTGCCTTTGTGGCAAGAATCAGTCGGTGCTGAGCAGATGAGGAGGCAGCTGTCATGAGCAGGAGCTGTGAAGTGATCACACTTGGGGTGAATAAACAGCTCCAAGTCACCACCCTGCAGATCTGCCACCCCGCTCTTTACGTGGCACATGGGGCTGGTGCTCAGGTTCTGACTGGTCTCTTGGTGAAACAGTTCAACCACAAACTTTACAACATTTCATGGATAAAATTGGCTGTAAAACTTATTTTTCTTGCAGATGACTTTGAGAGGACATTAAAGGGTCCTTTCCTTTCCTCACTGGGCTTGTCCCTCTGGTAAAATACTCTTCCCACCTTTTCCTCTGCGTCCTTTCCTCACAATCAGGATAATTAATACATTGGATGTGGAGGTTTTATTTTTCATCATTTGCTTTTTCTAACCATCTGTCTGTTGTTTGTATTTTAGGTCATACCCTTAGATATAACACTGGAACTCCAGAAGCAGATAATGTCGGAGTTAGAAATTCTCTATAAGGTATATAAATTTCCTCAGTTTTAATTATTTTCGCTTATGATCTCACAGCAAATTTTAAGACAAGCTTCTCTTTTTTTTCCTTTCTTTTTTTCCAGTGTGACTCATCATATATCATAGGATTTTATGGTGCTTTTTTTGTAGAAAACAGAATTTCGTTGTGTACAGAGTTCATGGATGGTGAGTTGTGCGTCTGCGCCTTCGGCTCAGCCTGTCAGTAACAGAATCATACAAAGGTTTGCTTCTCCAGAATGGGGCAAAATGCACTGGGATGACTCAAAACCATCAAGTTAATAAATTTGCAGTTGAGATTTTTGAAAAAAAGCAGGTTCACATGGGATTGTGTTACATTCTCCACTGCATGCTGTATTTTCCCCGAGTGTAACTTGGTTTACTTTTATTGAAAATGTAAATAGAACAGAAATAAATGCTAGCTTAATTTGTAGTTTGATATTTGAGCCTTCCATACAATCTGTCCTCGCTGACAAAACAGCTGTTCCTCACTTTTACTGTTTTGATAGCCAAAACAGATTTTCTTTTAAAGAAATCTATTAACCCAATGTCCTATGTGTTTTCAGTGGAAATCGTCTCTTAATTGCGAGACAAGGAGTTATTTCCTGGCGCAGCTGTTTACGCTGAATTTCTTTTGGAGTCTGCTCTTGTTTCTCCCAATCTTCAGCATCCCCTTCCCCACGAGCTGATGACACTGTCATTATGGAGATGCTTGGAAATCTTGAGCTGTGTGGTGTTCTTGGGGAAAAATACACGGATTCCAGCAATTGATGGCCGTTGCTGGGTGTCTCCCCGCGAGGGTCTCTCGTGACAGATGCAGTCCCCTTGTGTCTCGTGCACAAGAACCCCCTTCACAGTGTTCAGTTTTTAATATTGCCTTGTTGTTACAAGCAACAGTCTGTGATTCTCCAGGATTTCCTTAGGAGGCAGCATTTTATCCCCTTATCCAGGTTTTTCACAAAGGTTTGGTTAAGCTGGAGAGGAAGAAGATCTTGTGGATAATTTACTGTGGAGGGAAGGCTTCCTGGCAGCAAGGATTTCCAAAGCCAAATGTGTACCATTAAGCATCATTGAGTAGCTTCTTTCTTTCTGGTGGGGACCACAGATAAAGCCCTTTAAGGTTTTATGGTGCATTTTGTTTTCTCCCTGTTAAAATAGTCTGTTATTACTGTTATTTCTCTCTCCTTTTACACTTACTACCTCTGTCCCAGCGATCGCTGCGCCCCATTTCCAAGCCTGAGTGTTCTCTCAGATTTTCTGTGTCACATTTACCCAGCAAAGCCCACAAGTTAAATTCCTTGCTGTTCTCATGCTGTGTGACTATCAGCCATCTCTGCTCTGCCCTTGGAGTTGCACTCAGACTCGCAAGCCTGCGTTAAGCAGTAGTCACACGCAATAAGGAAGCATCTGCTCGTCCCAAAACGTGCATCTGCCTGGAGTATGTACATCCCTCCTAATTCAGAGTCTTCTAAAAACCATGAGTGTATAAGCTTGCAGTCCTGGATTCTTGTTTGAGAATATGTCAGCCTTCAGGGTATGCAGCCCTTGTGATCTTGTCCAACGACGGTGTTTACTGACCATGCACAAATTACTTGGAATTATACTGGAGCTGACCTCTGGTCTGCCTCATGTTGTGCTCTCCTTCTGGCAGAGAGCAACAGCAATCATTTAAAGGAAGAACAAAATGCAAATAAAGGGACATTGTCTTTTTTTTTCTTTCCTCCAGACCTTTGATTTCAATGTGTAAGGATGCAAGTAAAGAAATACTTTCTCATCCTGCAAATGAACAGCTTTAACCTTGACAAATTTTTAACCCTTTTATCTGTATTAAGCCAGCCAATATATTTCCTGAATCCATATCCCACAACTCTGCATGATTGTATCCTGTACCATATCACAAAAGACAGGCCTTTCCTTTATGAATTACCTCAATACAGCTGGATCTGCATCTTTTGGGATGCTCAGGACTCAAGGGAACACCGAGGGAGAGGGGGCACATGTTGTAGTCCCATATTTGTTCTTTCCTGGCACCTGCCAGCAGGAAGAACCTGAGTGGCCCCAAGTCTGCAAATATTAAACACTGAGCCTGAACTGACCTGGATTGCCCTCCCTCCTGCCAGTTGATCTTTAAGATCATTGGAGATGTGAAATGAGGCTTTCTAATCTCTGCCCTTGTACAGTTGTAATGGAGATGATGTCCTTGCAAGTAAAGATGGTGAAATGTATCACTGCCTTTTACCTATCCTGTTGCCTCTTTTCCTTGAAACTGCTGACCTGAATTCCCCTGAACCCACACTTTATGCTGCCTTTATCAGACTGTACCTACATGTGTACACCTAGATTTGGGAGCTAATGTTACATATTTGGATTTGGAAGTGCTGGTCTGCAACAGAATTCTCTAATCTATAGAAAAATGGCATATTTCCCTGATTATTTGCAAAAAAAAAATCCTTTTTTTTTCATTTTTCAAACAGCACTGCCTTTTGAGACATCTGCAACAGCAAAACTCAGCATTTTGGTGTGTGGAAATAGGTCTTTTTTTTTGTCCCAAATTTAGGGATAAGGTATAAGCATTTCCAGGAACCACCTGCAGTACGATTGCATTCAGTTTAGCTTTTGTAATGAGCAGTAGATGCCTGTGATGCTCCCTCCTCTTGTTTCTATTAAATAGTACTTACTTTTAGACCTGAAATTCGTGTAATGCCTGGGGAATGTGGGCAACACAAGTTGAAAGATTAAACTTGATGAACTAATGGTTTTATCAGCGACCCGCAATCAGATCAGCATTAGTGAAGACAAACACTTTCTGTGTTTCTGACAGCAATGATGAGAAAAACAAGGGGGAGAAAACCAACCACCACAAGCCACTGAAAATCCCAACCATTGAAGTAACAACATAAGTAAGAGCCGTTGTGTAATTAGGCTGGAGACTGGAGTAGGGTCTTTGTGCCTCTGGATTGCAGCATTTTGGAACGAATGGCTTTTACTTTTAAAACCTGAGCCATAAGCAAAGCACAAGGTGTAGTTTTCTTAATTGCTGAGTATTGGCCTAACTCTTTTTCCCAGTGGTGTCGTCAGTAAAATCCATATGCTGTGCTGAGAGCAGAGTTAGAGCAGAGCTGAGCACTTCTGAGCACCTCAAGCCTTGAATAACACAACCTGCTCTTGCAAGTGAGGTGTGATATGCCCTGCCTGTAATTTACTTGTCCCTTGGGGGCTGGGGGCACTCAGGCTTCTCACTTTCCCCATGGACATGCAATGCTGGCTGGACAGGGTGATGACAGACAGAAGGTTTTCCAAAAAGAGTTTTAGTGCTGCAAGCAAAAATAAGTAACACGAGTGAAAAGAGACCCAAGTCACTGTTTTACGTGTTTATTCAGAGTTTGGGAGATTTTTAAAGTCAGTTATTTCTGACAGTTATTGTTGTACCATTGGTGGTGTGTTTATTAATAGCCAAGGCTTGGAAAACCCTTGTGACTCCAAATGTAGGGCAGTGTTTCACTTTGCATTGCCTGAGCACGTTTTGTTTGTCTCTGCAGGGGGTTCTTTGGATGTGTATAGAAAGATTCCAGAGCATGTGCTGGGAAGGATAGCAGTGGCTGTAAGTACTCTCCTTTTGTCTGTTCACCTTTTGATTGTGCCTGTAACACATCCCTGGTTTGAGTGTCCCCTTGGGATGCAGAGTCAGCTGCAGGATCCGTGTCCTCATTGTGTCTGTGTAAAGGGAGGTCGTTCCCATCTCCTCCTCTTCCTCACCATCGTGTGTGCACAAGGACACTGGGGTTAAGGAAGGCTTCTTTTTGGATGACCAGTGCATGAGTTGGCAGAGGGTTGGGAAGTGGATGGGATCAAGTGGATGGGATAAGTGTGGGGGGGAGGCATGAGCTTGCTGGAGAACTGTGTGGTCATATTTCTTCAGCTCAACTCTTGTGGGATGGAGCAGTCCTCCTTCTTCAGCCTTTAAGTCCTTTTGTGCTATATGACTCCTTTAAAAAGTGGTTCAGAAAACCTGTACTAGCCCTCCTGGTGATCCCTCTTCTGCTGACCCTGTGTAATTTCCATCCTACCTGTCCTCATTCTGTGCAGGGTAACTATTAGATCTGCTTCCCAGGTTGAAAAATCAAGTTGGTTCTGTCAGTTCCTGTTATCACAGTGCAGTAGCCAAACACGTGTCCTGTCTCAGGTTGAGGAGACTGAGGGTTTTATTTGGCACAAGCCAGACCTGACAGAGGCTGCTTGGGGCCAGGTTGTGTGCTCACCCCAGTGCTGGAACCCTTCACCCATGAGCAGTCACGGTTGAGGAGCTAATAGGAGTCATCTGAGGGGGCTGAGCTGGGAGATGGTCTGTGATCTAGAAAAAGCCATCAGTCCATAATGTCGACTCAGTTGGTAGCAGGGTGTTGACAGCAGGATCCTCAGAGCACCCAGTAGCCTGTCATTGTGTCTCAGAAGCTTTCTGTGGCTCAGTGTTGCTAGAAATTCACTGCCCATGATTGAAAACTCAGAGTACAGGACACACAACAACAACAAAGTGGTGTTTTTTAAGAAAAAATTCTATATTTTGCCCTAGCTGAACACAGGGGAAATGACCAATGTCTTAGTGGATCTCACAAGGGAGAGCAATACTACTAAACAATTGCTAATGGAAGGAATACTTTGATAACTTGAGCAGTTTAAAGCATAACAGTTATTCTATCATGTGCCATTTAATTAAGTGCTGGGTTTTCACATTCATTATACATCAAGCTGACAATTTAAATCCTTTAATCCAACACAGGCAGCTATTTAGTCTCTGTTCATTGTAATTCACAGCTCTACTTTCTCTTAATTTGTGTGGCCTGCCCAGGGTGATGAACATCCTTCTCTGATGCTGTTTCCTCTAAGTACCTTCAAATCTGCTCATTACATAGCCTGGCAGTTTCTTATGGAATTTGAATGCTTTTCACCTCCAGTTCAGAGTAAAAACGTTTCATCTCTTCTTCCCTATGGAGCAATGGATGAGAAGTTGTTTGCAGTGTCCTCGTGTTCCCGACACTAAGTAGGATGTGTACAGTGTAATAATACTGGGATGGGCCTTCAGGTGTTTCTTCAGATGCTTTTTCCTTCCTTTCCTTGCCCTGCTTCAAGTTGTGTGTTCCATGCATCCACGCTGTCCCCATGCATCAACGCTGCATCCACGCTGTCCCCGTGCATCCACGCTGTCTCCGTGCATCCACGCTGCATCCACACTGCCCCCATGCATCCACGCTGCCCCCATGCATCCACGCTGTCTCCATGCATCCACGCTGCATCCACGCTGTCTCCATGCATCCACGCTGCCCCCATGCATCCACGCTGTCTCCGTGCATCCACGCTGCATCCACGCTGTCCCCATGCATCCACACTGTCTCCGTGCATCCACACTCTCTNCATCCACACTGTCCCCGTGCATCCACACTGACTCCACGCTGTCCCCATTCATCCACGCTGTCCCCATTCATCCACGCTGTCCCAGTGCATCCACGCTGTCTCCACGTGGCCACACCGATTCCTTTACTCACTTTTGTCTCTCCTCCCCCCCGGCTGGGCATTGTGCAGGTGTTTGCTTCCAGTTTTTCCCTTATCCCTAATGGTGATGCTTCAGCCCCATCTTTTATGTCTCGGGATATGTATTTTCCGCTCACCTGCGGGGTGGCCTCTCCCCAGCTCTGTTAGTTAGTGAGTGTGACTCCCTGACACAGCAGTGAGCTGGTATTTAACTTTTTCTAGTTATTTTTTCTTCAGTGACCTGTACCGTGCCCGCTGCGGTGCCGGGGCTCAGCAGAGGTGAGCAAAGCAACGGGCACCTTCGGGAAAGGAACCCACCCCTTTCTCCTGCTTCTCCTAACAGAAGGCTGGTGCTGAGGCTGAACCAGCGTCCCCTGCTCTGGTGCTGATGATTTTGCTGGTTTGCCAGAGTAGACTCGTTGGAAGGAGGCTCTGAAAGCCTTTGTTTTCTCTATCATTTATCAGCAGGAGCAGGGGAGGCTCCTTTAAGTCCTCACAAATGCCTGCCCTGCATCGTGGTGTCTGACATTTCCTAGAGGCCAGCAGTGTGTTTTGGGGGCTGGGGCACCTTTCTGCCAAGTGCTGTGCACAGAGACACCGTAATCCCCACCCCGAACAGCTTGGGAAGATTACCCAGAGCCAGGAGGATTTCTGTTCACGTGCTGATGAGGAGGAGAATGTCAAACAAAAGCCTCAGCTTCCATGGATGGATTCTACAGACAAAATCTGGAGATTCCATAGTATTTTTTTTTCCATAGTATTTTGATTTTTTTCCTTGTCTGTATGTTTTCTGTCTACCTGCTTTGCACCATGTACACACAGTCGTTTGTCTTTTATTCTCCCGAGACGTGTACAATGCATTAGTCCATTGAAGCTGGTTAATAATACGTGTGACCTGCACATCTGTTAATTAGAGGACCCTTTTGTTGTGTGTGCTGAAGTTTTTAAGTGAAACCACTTCCAGAGGAAACACCACGGGCAGGTACAGACACTCAGCAGCATCCCAGCATTCCTCTCGCTCCGACCTGAGGATTTTCTTGTTGCACAAATTGAATTGGTGTGAAAAATGGTGGATTGGTACCCCTTAAACAGGCTTTCCCTGCTCACAGCTGTGAGGGTGAAAGGCAGAGGAAATTCCAGCTGCTCTAGAAGGGTCTGTGTCTGCTTGACACGACGCAGCAAGGGGAACACGCTGCCCCTGCATCCCGTTTGCTCAATTAAACTTCTACTCAAGGTCATTTCCTTGCACTTGTTCATCTCCACAGGCTGGGGACGTGTCCTGAGACACATCCCTTTCCTGGCAGCCCTGGCTTTGTGCAGCCAGAAGGACAGGGTGATGTTGCTGCTTGTTTCTTTGCTATAATACTTAACAGATTCCTACAATGAGCATCTCCTTGGGCGTGTGAGATGCTTTCTCCTGCTCTCCCCTCCCAGTCAGACTGCTCATGGCTTGGAAGGAACTAGAGGAGAGTTTTGTCTGCTGAGACAATCAAACATTTTCTCATCATAGATTTTTTTTTTTTCTGCATCCTTTACCTGCTGGGTATTAAAGGGGATATCTCAGTGTCATGTACTATATATATATATCTATATACACATATATATACTGTGTTTTATATATATATATGTACACACACACATATATGTATATTTATAGGCTTTACACCACATTGGTGTTCTGTATTCTTGTTATCCATTTGCTCTTGAAGAAGTNTATTTATAGGCTTTACACCACATTCTCGTTATCCATTTGCTGTTGAGGAAGGGATCACCATTAATTGTGATGGACAATTAGTGTTCAGGCTGAAGTAGCAGGGATGTATCACCAGGTACGATGCTCTTCTCTCCTGGTTATTTTTTGAGGAGTAGAGGGTGAAGGGGAGGCTTGAGGCTGAAAAACAGAATCCTGAAAATAAAGGAAGATAGTTGAAAGAAATCCTTAAAGGAGGAAATTGTTTGCTGGGGCTTGGGGAGAGGATAAAGTGGTACAATGGAGGCAGAGTCTGCTGAGACATGGGTCCCCAAGCCCTCTGCCTTCATCCTAAAATTCATCCCTGTTGCCTAGATGAGACAGCATTGATGAGAAGGGGAAATCTCTCTTCTCCCTTGTCTACTTTATTTGTTTGAAGGGCTGGTGTGTTTTTCCAATGAAGTCCCATCTTGGGAACCCCAAAGTGGTGTTGTGGTCTCTCCTGTTTTCATTGTGCCCTGTACTTATTTGGGTCTGCTGGTGGAAAATCTGTTCTACCTCTGCTTGCCACTTCACACATTTATTTTCACTTCAATTTCTGAAGCAGTGACATTGTGCACTGTATTTTGAGTGCTAATGTTGATTGAAGTTCTCCCTGAAAGGATGTGCACTTGAACTGTCAAGAGAGTGATTGACAGCAGGTAGAAGTACTTTTTGTGTCAAGGCTTTGTCAAGTCATTGTTGTAAAACCTGCTTTACTGAATACCAATAATTCCTGCTAGATGTTCAATCAAAAGATACTCTCTTCCAGCACCATTTTAGACTAATATTTAATACTTAAGAGTCCTCCACTGGTAGGCAGATGTAAGGGAAGTGAATAACGGTGCTTTACACAAGCTTGGTCCGTTTGGGGAGCTCCTGTGCACATATTTGCAGCCCAGGATAAGAGGAAAAGCTTTTTCATTCCTTTGTACAATGGTGCTGAGAGAATCTGATTGTGAGAATTTGGCTTTTTCCATGTCTTTTCCAACTGCTTATTCTGCACGTGTCCCATCATAAAGATGTTTCATAACTCACAGCTGTTGATTTCCCCCCCCACCCCCCATAGGAAATGTTTCCATTTTATCTATGGATGGATTCTTGTAAATAAATGAAGCTATTTTATAAAGAATTAAACCATTCTGCTTAATAATCAAAGCAGGTTACAATCCTCAGACTCACTTTTACCATTAGTGGAAGCCCAAAAAGTTGGAATTTTTTTTATTTAATATTTTTGCATTGATCTTTCTAAATGTTTTTGGTCTTGTGTCAAAATGCTGCATAAGTAGAATTCCCCTGTTTTGATTTTTGAAAGACCAGGGCCACCCTGCTGGCCATGCAGATTTTGATGAAGGCCTTTAATTACAGGTAATTACCAACAGAGGCTGTGAGGTAGTTGGGTATGGAGTGAGTTTCACACAGAGGAGTTGCCACCTGGAGTCATTTACTGTGGGTCCAAACCCATTATTTGCTTTACAAAGGACATTCAGATTCCACTGACGCTGTTTTTGGTTACAGAATAATTATTAACATTAATTTCTAATCCAATAGGAAGGCTGAAAATGACTGTGCCCTCTGCTTTCAGGCTGTATAATATTTTTAGCACTTCTGCTTGATCACTGTAACAGAAGTCAGTTCATTTTGGTCCACTCAGACAATGACAAGTCTGGAATTGTTTTGTCTGGAAAACTGACATAACATCACAAACATAGGAAATGCTGTTCCAGAGACACACACAAAGACAGTGTCTCAGTAAAATGAATGAAATGTCATCTCAGAGATGGAAACTCTTTTCCAGATTTCTTTATGGAAAAGATTTGCTCTGTTAAAAGCTGGCTGAGACAGCTTTGGGTGAGAACTAAGCAGAGGGAGAAATATGTGTGTTCAGTCCTGTGCGTTCCCTGGGCTTGTACAAGAAATAAATCTAGGGGAAAAAAAAATGCCATGTTAAAAATGCAAGAGGTATTGGGGATTAATTACTTTACAGGAGCAAAACCTGTGGAGAGAACTTGTGATACTCAACTGCTCTCTCAGGGAGTTGATTGAGCATCTTGTGGAATTTGGGGCTGATAAAACCACGTTGCGTGTAGAAAATGAACGGAGCAGCAGTTGGATCCTGAGGTGACCTCACCAGATCCGTGTTTTGTGTAAGGAAGAAGTCTTGTGGGTTGTTGTTGGGGAAAACATACCTGTAGTTCATACTAGAGACTACATACTACACCTGTAATTCATACTAGAGACTACCTACTACACCTGTAGTTCATACTAGAGATGTGTAGAACGGAGCAGCAGTTGGCAATGTGTTGTGCACACAAGGCACTGGAGTAGGATGCTGCCTGCTCCAGTTCTTCTCTTTTAGGGTTCCCAGTTG
This sequence comes from Heliornis fulica, assembly GCA_013399135.1. Taxonomy (NCBI): domain Eukaryota; kingdom Metazoa; phylum Chordata; class Aves; order Gruiformes; family Heliornithidae; genus Heliornis; species Heliornis fulica. The sequence goes on along the minus strand of VXBZ01006907.1, from coordinate 76,892 downwards.
TGTTTTCTGGGGTGGTGGGATATGGCAAAGCTTGTGTTTGGTCCATGATGGGTAATAGGAAGAGTAAGACAATTTATACACTTCAAGAAGGAATGGTCAGTGTTTGCATTGTGTGAATAAAAGCCTGGGAGGTAGAGGACAAGGTACAGATGCACCAAGTGGACAGAAAGGGAAGTGGAGGTGGAAGAAGCTATTAGAGATTTTGGTGGTTTCTGGCCTTTAGTCTCACAGGGTTGTTTTTCATACAAGAAGACAGATCATGACACACTTGGTCTGTCATGATCTTTAACACCTTAGAGAGGTGAATTTATAAAGATGCTGAAATGCCTACAGGGATTCAGTGTAACCCAGCTGACTTCAATGCACAGAAGAAGTTTCTTTGTGTTTCTTGTTCTGTTGCCACATAGTCTGCAGAGGGTTTGCAGAAGGGGTTCATCCACACCTCACAGTCCTTGGAAGGGATGGGTTGTCCTGGTTCACACCTCTTGGCAGCTGAGATGTGCAGTGTCTCTTCCTGGGAATCTTTAATACCTGTTGTTGCTTTTTTTTTTACATTCAGGTTGTGAAAGGCCTCACCTATTTATGGAGTCTAAAGATTTTACACAGAGGTGAGTACCAGATGTTTTGTGGTTTCTGATGAAATACCATATTATTTTATTTTAATGCCACTTTCTGCAGAGACTGTAGACCAAACTAACATCTGGTTTGATTCTAGTAGAGTAATGCAGAATGAATCTCACTCATTAGCCTTGCAGATTTTCTGATAAAATATTTTTACTGTTCTCTTTTATTGTACTCCCTCCTCCCCTACAAAGAAAAAGACTGAAAAGAGAAATTAATTTTATAGAGATTTAGATGCTTAGGGGTTACAGAGGAAAAATCAGCAAGGAAAATCAGATGTTTGACTAGTATTGAAACCAGAAGGTAGATAATGAATTTTTGTACATACTTCAGCAAACTCATGTGACAGCCACAAGCGTTGCTCAAGCCTGAGATCTCCAAAATTGTGGCCCACTGTCCTCTAATGTGCTCATGAATAATTCAATAAACTTTAAACCTGCTTGGATATAAGCAGTTCTTTTAGATTTGCTATTGACTCTCCTGTAGCTTGTCTCTGTTTTATTTTTTTAAAACTTCTGATTTATTTCTTGCTTTCTAACAAGAGTAGATTTTGTTAAAATGTTGTCTGTTGTGGTCAGTTGATTCAGATCTACTAGAACTTCCAAAACCAACTGTAAGCAGTGGAAAACACTGTTTAAAGAACAAAGAAGCCCTTTCCTCTACACCAGCACCCCAACAAAAAAAAAAGGGGGGGGGGGGGAGAGAAACTCATTACATTTATAATGTTTCTAAAGTGTCTGAAAGTAACTGCTCTGGTTCCTAATGTCACTAACGACACTGTTTAAATTAACCCATCTGCTCACTGCACAGTTGGAGCGTGCAGTAACCGGCGTCGTTTGTGATTGAAAGAGAAGTGTAAAGTACAAAGGCATGTAGATAATTTTAGGTTGCAAACCAAATAGGTAAGATCATTTCTTCTGGGGTGCCTGGTTTTGGAGTGGCTGTGAGAAGCGAGTGCGAGGCTCCGGCGGGGTGCTGAGCAGTGGCTGGGTGAGGGGCACGGCGTCCTGGTGGCATCGGTGCAAGGAGTTGGGCACCTCTGGAGAGTCATCCAGAAATCTGTGCTCTGAGTGGGGAGAGCAAGCTAATAGGAAATGCTAATTACTAATATGTATTGAGGTCTTGTCCCTCCTCAGAGCTCAGGCTGTCCTGGAGAGGGTTCACTTGTAGCTGAGGAGATCAGTGCTCCTGTTGTGGCATGGCCCAGTGAGCCACCATGAGAGAGGACGTCGGCTTTAATTCCTGCTTGGTCCCACAGCATCTCCTGCCTGGGAGATGGTGCTGATGGCAGAGCATGAGCGCTCTCCTGAGTGGGAGAAGGAGGACTGTGGCCACAAGAGTGAGTAGATATCAAGTAAGAGCCTGGCTTTGTTACCCACCCTTGGAGGGTGAGTGAAATGCTAAAGCTGCTGGTGTATTTGACCCTCAGCAGGTGCTGGATTGAAAGAACAGAAATAACCCAGAGTCCCTGGCCAGCTTGGTGCAGACACAGGTTACCAGGGAGGCTTCGTTTTGAGGGTGGTTTAAACATTCCACCTATTAGCCTGAGTGTTGCCAGATGTAGAGATGTATCAGCTCCATCCCCTCACAGAGAGCAGACAAACAGTCCAGGTACCAGGGATGCATATTGCTGTGAGTGGTCTTTGCCAANAGAGAGCAGACAAACAGTCCAGGTGCCAGAGCTGCCCCAGCAGTTGTCCCCAAGGTAGCTGGGGCATCCCTGGCTGCATATTGCTGTGAGTGGTCATTGCCACACTTTTATAAAACCCAAAAAGAAAAAAGCAGATTTAAAATTTATTTTAATTTCTAATTTTTTCACTTAAAATTCTACTGAGAGTGATTTGCAGAGAGCCTTGTGCTCAGGCAGAAATACTATAGCTGCAACATTTTATTCTTCTACTGCTGTAAATTTAGAACCTGGGTTTGATTTTTTGCTTTGCCAGTTAAAGCCAGTGTCCCCTCCTGCACGGGTTTCATCGCCTTGATTGAAGAGCAGCTCTGAGTTTTTGATGAATTATGTAGGGTCCTTCCCGTGGTCTGAAGAAAAAGCGCAGAAACTGATTTTTCATCACACCTCAGACTTTTCCTGGCCTTGGTGTGTTGCTGGGTTGACCCAGGTGAGAGCAGCACTGTCAGACACCACAGAGGGGAACTGAGCATCCCAGGCTTCAGCAGAGTTTCCTCAAGGGATTACTTCTCACTATCACTCCGTGCCTGATTTTTAAAATACAGAAAATATGTCTGCACCTCTACATCTTAAAAACAGGTCCAGAGTAACGTGAGGTGAGGAAGATGCCTGTGTCTCAGAGTAATCTCCTTCAGCTGGTTTTAATGCAGCTGAGGTAAAGGAAAGAAGGTGTAACCCTGACTCCCTTGCTGTCACACATAAAGCAGACCATGCAGGAAGCTCCTGTAGCTGAGGAGTCAAGAATCTCCTCCGCAGGTGGAGAAGCAGCCGTGGTGGAGGAGCTGCGTAAGGCAGCGCAGCATCCCACGCTGTGGGCCTGGAGCCTGTGGATTAAAGAGAAGGAAACAAACAATGAGCAAGTCTTTTATTCCACATCAGACATTGCAGCAAATATTACAGCTTCACTTCAAAACAAACCTCGCAACTAATGAGGTGATAGCCGTGCATATTAATAAACCCCAAGCTGTAGTCGTAGTCCTCACACCCACATCAAACATAAACATAAGATTAACACCTACACCACTTCTTTGGAAGATGTGAGAATGTCCCAATGATAAGTGTGCTCTTTTCCCCAGAGGATAAGAAGTAGAAATGGAAGGGTAATGAGAAATTCACTTAGATTTAAAACAGAATTAGCAATTAAACAAGTCTAATCATGTACAAAGTCAAAGTTTGTATAAAAACACACCAAAAATCCGTGAAGTTCAAGAATAAGTATAGACCATATGCATTTCATCTGCTGCGGTTTTCCTCTTCACACCTCCTTATGAAAGGAGATGTATGAAATACATGTTACCCACTTGTGTTTAATTGTACTGAGCTCTGTTTGTGCTCCTGACTGTGTGCTGGGGGCCAGGACATAGGGCAGGATTTGGGGACCCAGGTTGTAAATTGGTGTCAAGAGTTTATGGGGGTGTTTTCTGGGGTGTGGTGTGTGGGGCTGAGCTCACCAGAGCGGGGCAGCGCCGCTTGGGACAGGCACTAATGCCAAGTGAATGATGAGTTGTCCCGTCTTCTTGGCAGTGTCTCCAAGGATTTCACCAGAGATGTCCAGGCAGTGTATTTCCCTTCCCCCTTTTTAGCTTTGTGAGAGATACTTGGTATTAGTGTCCCATCAAACGAGGCACAAAGGTACTAGGGGGTGTGTATGTGTGTGTGTGTATATACATACATGTGTGTGTATAGGCACGTGCTGCTTGTGGACCACTTAGGCTTATTTAAAAAGAAATAATCCTGGCCTCTGCAAAAAGCATGCTGATGAGGTCATTATGGCAAGAAAATATTGTCATTCTTCCAGCAGCTTCCCTGTAAGAGTAACGTTCCACGAGCTGTCTGCAGCTAATATTGTGTCTCATCTCCCTTGAACCTGGTGTATTGTGAGGCTGTACTTTTAAAAGATGGAAAAAGTCAAGAGAGAGCTTTTAAAAATCTGGTGGGTTGCTGTGGTTTGGGGTTTTTTTCCCCCACAATCATTAATCTGTTTGCTCTTCAGTGAGATGACTGAAATGTTTGGTGTTCAGAAAGCTGAACCCCTGACAGTGTGTTTAGTGGTTAAGTAAGAGCGTGGAGGTCCCAGTTATTTGTGGAGAGGTGAAACGACTTAGGCAGATATATCACAGAGAGGACTTGTTCATCCTCTGTAATGATGCTTCATAGAAATCATTTGTATTAAGCAAGCACTGGTAATGGGAGCATAATGACCCCTTTTGGCTCTTGTTTAAATTCTTTCACTTCTAAACAGTAATATTAATCACAAGCAGATGGTGCAGAACATTATTTATGCACATTTGTTTTCCAAAAACAAAAAATGTTTAACCCATTAACTGAAGTGGTTTATGAAACCAAAAGGCTAATTTACCAAGCTGGTGATTTTTTTTTTTCTTTCTCCCCACTTTCAACATATTTTGTGAAGTGACATTTCTTTTGGTCCAGGACTGTCACTTCCTCTTTTTTTCTTGAGGAAACCAACACAACCATTGGAATTCATAGCAAGTATTTGTTTAAATCCCCTATTTTCAGTGATGTTTGAATTCTGTGGCAAGGACAGACAGTATTTGTTCTGAGCAGGGTCTGTTTGGTGCAGCTTGCTCAGTAGAGTCCCCAGCCTGCATAGGTTGATCCCAAATTGCTTATTTTTTTTCATTTTAGGACTTTCTTTAGGGGTTTTGTGGAAGGATTTCAGGATCAAGTGACATTTCATGAATGGCAGATGATTTTTTTTTTTTTAATTATGTTGACTTACTCTCATGTCCCACATGGTGGTGGGGAAGGGGAGATGGACTCTGCAGATCCCTGGTAATGGCTAGAGAGAGCCTTGGCTCTTCCTTGGTGGGAGCTGGGCAGCTCTGGTGGGACAGGGATGAACGTGTCATGGTGGTTTCCTCTGGTGGGTCGTGTAGTGGGAACAAGGACTTGGAGAACAACCTTCCTCTTTCCCTCAACTCAGGACATTGTTGACAGCCTGTGAGAGTTGGACTCATTCAGCCTGAAGAAGGCTCCAGGGAGACCTAACTGCAGCCTACCAATACTTAAAGGAGTTTTACAGGGAAGTGGGAAGGGGACTGTTCCCCAGGGAGTGTAGGGACATGACAAGGGGTAATGGGTTCAAGTTGGAAGAGGGCAGGGTTAGATCAGATGTTAGGGAGAAATTCTTCCCTCTGAGGGTGGGGAGGCCCTGGCACAGGGTGCCAGAGAGGTTGTGGAAGCCCCTGGATCCCTGGGAGCGTTCAAGGCCAGGTTGGATGGGGCTTGGGGCAACCTGGTCTAGTGAAGGTGTCCATGCCCATGGCAGGGTGCTGGGACTAGATGATCTCTGAGGTCCCTTCTAACCCAAACCAGTCTGGGATTCTATGAATCCTTCTGGAAAGAAAATTTGGCTATGTGCATTGTTGCCTTATCACTTCACCTGAGGTCATAATTATGTCTCACACTTAGAGCTTCTTTGTGCCTTCCCAGACTCTTCACTCTACTCGGAGTGAAAGAGTTTTTCCATTGTTAACAAACAACATGGTTGATCTGGTCTTGATCCCACCAACCCAATTCCACACCAAAATATTCCTCTTATCCCTTGGGTTATTAATTATTTCTGTTATCTCCTTTACAGTCAGAACCACGAGGCTCTTGTCATACTGCAGGTTGCTTTCAGGAGCGGTAGCATCTGCCATTGGTTCGTTAGAGCTCGGCACAAGCCGAGTAACGAGGTAGCTCTGGGGGCTGCAGTATTTTTAGAAGCAGGTTAAACAGGATTACTGTGTGATGAGTGGCTCTTCTGCTCAGGACAGAGCCACCCAGGGTACTGGGGTGTCTTGTAGATTTAGCAGAGTCGCTCGACGCTGGAGAGGAGCGTGTTGCAAAGCGAGTTGCCACAAGCAGATATTTGAGTCTCCCTGAGGTTTGAGTTGGAGAACATGTTCCTAAAATATTGTTGGGGAATGTGTGGGAGATTTTGTGGCTGTGTGGGTTGCTCTGTAGCAGTGTTTTGCTTCTCAAATAGGTAAAAACCCATTTTTGCATCAAAAATGCAGGATGCAGGTTGAATTCCTGAGGATGAAATAGAGGCTGGGTACCCGAGCTGAGCGTGTCGATGCTCTGACACGATGGACACACTTGTGACTGATCTTTCTTTTGCCTTTGGGGGTAGTTGCAGAACGAACCAGCAGCATCAATGCCCGACTGGAAACATGCAGGTCCCCTGAAACCACGTCACGTACAACCGCGTGCTCCCTCCTGCTTTTAACTGGATTCTTTAGCTCAAATATAGGAAAGCATTTAATCAGCTTGTTAATTGAGGTTATACATTTCTACATTACAGAGACAAATTAAGCAAGCTACTGTGGTACCAGAAAACATCTGCTAAACAAAGGCAAACTTAATGATAAACAAAATTAGGTTCTTTTCTAGTTGGGTTTCATCCATCTGCACCCAACTAGTGTTCACTTTTAAAGAAGGCAAAGCTACAAGCAAGTGCTTTTAATCCATTTTGACAGAAGAAAGCAGTGATTAGGTAAAGCCTCTGTGCTCTAAGCTTCCCCAGTTTAAGCCAGGCCATAACGTGCACATTATGCTCTCCGACTGGCATCCCGGGAACACAAAGATGTTTTCCTGCACTACAGTCAGGCTGGATGCTCATCAGTTTATTTGCACATTTGGTTTTACAGTATCCAACTTCTTTTGACATTGGGAGGGGGGGCAGCATTAAGATCTTTGCTCTGACGATCTGCCTTAACGATGCTCGTTGATGTTTTGCTTGCTGGAGCAGGATTAGCCGTCGTTTTGAGGGGTTGACCTCTGCAAAAGCTCTGAATCCGAAGCCGGTAGCTTTGAACAAAGGTTTGCACGAGACAAAGCTGCACCACCTCTGTTCTTGTAGCTGGAAGGGGTCGAATGTGCTTGTGTTCTCCTTGTGTTCCTCTGTGTGGGCAGTTGTGTGGGATGCTTTGTAATGTTAATGGAATATTCAGTTCAGCTCTGGTCACTTCGTGGAGGGAAGTGGAGGCTCTTTGAGAAGGAAGGGTTAATTTGCAGCGTTTGGGTTTGGAGTTGCAGGGCTGGGATGGACTTTGAAGGGTTCCAGCTCTCCCTGGGCAATTAACCTGGCTTCACCATTTGCACTGTTATTCTTTGGCTTGTCCAGTGATGGGGTTTGTTCCCTCTCTGCACCCCCACTCCGTGCTGTAACCCACAGAGCCTCTTGTACAGACCAGCTCCAGCCTATGCTCCAGGTGGTTGTGTCATCTCTGTTATGAACTGATGCCATCCCTGTCTCCAGGCAGCGCTTCCACGCGCGCCGTGGAATTTCGTCGTCAGTTTTCCAGTCCCAGTTTCCACTTTGTCAAGATCACTGTGAACTCTGGGTCGTGTCCTTCAGTGCCCTTGCTGTCCCTCTCAACGGGTGTCACCTGCTGATTTGGACATGATGATCTTAAGGGTCTTTTCCAGCCTAAATGGTTCTGTGGTTTAACAAGGTGGATTATCTGTCGGTACTTGAGAGGAACAGATACAGTGTCATCTGACTGCTACAAACCAGAGGTTGCATTTGAAATATATCTCTGAAATAATTCCCATTAAAATCCCCAAATCTGACACTCATGATGATCTCCATGTATACAACACTTTATCCAGGTTCATATATATTAAATCCCTTTTATTTGTTGTTTGTTTATTTTCTCCCTGAGCAGATGTGAAGCCTTCTAACATGTTGGTGAACACACGAGGCCAGGTGAAGCTGTGTGACTTTGGGGTTAGCACACAGGTAATTGTCCCCATCTCTGTCTGCCCACTCTCTTTCCAACATCCAAATCACCTGGCTGCCAGACAAACAGCCCTGTGGCAGCTCCCCGCTGCTGGGAGAGGCCCTATTCATTTTTAATCTCCGGGCGACTTTTCTTCATCTGAATATGATTGTTCATTGTTTAATGACAGTAAAAACTGCTGATATTGTAATTACTACTTACGAATAGCAAACTTCATTGATATGCAGCTTTGATAGGAAAGTGTTTTGGCCAGACAAAAGGGAGGGCAGAGCGAGAGATGTGTCTGGGGAGCCCAACTGGCCCACAATAAAAATTAATATTGGGAGTAACAATAGTGGTGGGCTTTTACAATGTGCAGCACAAATTTTAATTAATTTCCATTTTGGGCCTCCCTGGAGAACTTCTCTGAGAGTGACCCATGAGCTTGCTGTGATGTTGATTTGAATTTCAGCACCTTTCCTCTCAGCCAAACACGAGGACCAAAGAGAAGGTCAACCTTGTATTATAAGTTGTCAGAGTCTGTTGTCCCTCCAGCGTATTTAGTGCTCGTCGCATTCAAGTGATGAATGTGGCTTTATTCACATCTTGAGCCAGCTGACTGAAAAATGAGTGCCTTCAATCCTACTTCAAATTGACTTTTTATATCAGACTGGTTTGGGGTACTAAAGCTATAAGCATCCTGTTTAACAGAATTGTTTAAGGTTATCTGCCATAAACCGTAATGCGGCGCTTGTTTAAATTGGAGCTCTCGTTCCCAACAAAAGAGAGAGATTTAATCATTTTTAATGCCTTTGCAGATAAATTTGTTCCCTTTTACATAATTTTTAGTTGATTTATAGGAATGATGATTGTAGGTTAAATGAGGAATAATTGCCCATTTTATTTCCACATTATCTTTATATTGTTCTAACAGACTGTTTTCTCTGATAGCTGGTGAATTCTATAGCCAAGACGTATGTTGGAACAAATGCTTATATGGCGGTAAGTGGATTTATGCAGAATAACATTTAAATAGAAGGATTTGCTCTCAGTCTCCTTCTCTGCAGTGAAGGATGGATTCTAAATCAATTCTCAAACTTCATCTCTCCCCACCCCTGCTGTAAGCTGTGTTTTCACTGTGTGTTCCATGAAGCAATTCCCTTTTACTGCCTCCCAGCCCCGCTCCCTACCTGCGCTCACCTAACAGCTCCATCACAGCTGCGCCTCTTGCCGAGGAGGAAGAGGAATATTGGAAAAGTGGGGGTTTAGTTGCCTTTGCTGCATTGTAACACCTAGGAGGAACACAGAAGAGAGCTGTTTCAACATTGAATAACCCCAAGAAACCTAAATTTTGCAATGATGAGGCTACTTTTGCCCTTTTTCTGAAGGTTAAAACATAAATTCCCATCATTTTTTAGATCTACATAACATGTTGCTGAAGCTGCTGGGGCTGACTAGGATGTGAGGTTTGGGTTTAGCAGTTCTAGCTGACCTGACACTTGGCATGTGGTGTTCATCTCATAGCAATTATTGTGTTGGTGAGGGCCTGGCAGAGAGTGAACTACAAAGGTTTGGGTGGATTTGCCATTAGAACAATCTGATTAATTGTAGTTCTCCGTTTACCAGATGTGAAAACTTACATGCTTCAGTTTAGAGCAGTATATCAACTGCTGGCTTTTAATTTTGGCCATTAAAATTCTTTTAACAAACTGCTAAAAGATTATATTAACGAGGAAAAAACAAGTGTTCAGCTTGTGGTTCTAATGAGGAGAAAATAAATGTTTGGCTTGTTTTTTTCTTTTAAAAAAGTGTAAACAATACAGAGTGGTTGATACTTGTATTTTTCAAACCTCAGATAAGAGGAGAGAGAAATCCATGACCTTTAATTGCTTTCAGGTATTTTTTCTTACTTTCTTGTAAGGAGAAAGCAGACCAGGGTGTCCATTTATTTGCTAAGTGCTTTTCTAGTCAAGGTGTACTCATTTATGTGGCTCCTGAAACACTCATGTCAGCATCCTAGAAAGACTTGGGCTATCCTGTGTCATCAGAATATTATGTGAAGAAAAACATGGGTTGTTTTTTTTTTTTTAAAATAGGGGAAAAACATAGAAAAAAAAATCCAGTCTTCTATATTGCCACATTTGCTGCTGATTTCTGTATCTCTATTTTCTGAAAGAACTGGAATATAACAATTCAACCAAATAAACAGCTTCAAACAAACCAACTTTTCCAACTCAGCTGATGCTCTGAGAGTGGTCTTAAGCAGGTCTGAGAATTAAATTGTATTACACTTTCAGTGTACAAACCAAGATTACTGTTTTCTTTCCCAAGTGTACATTAAATAAATTACTTTTTCTTTCTTACTGTTTATGGATGAATGTGATGCATTCATCTGTTAAAAAGAGAAGTTTAAGCTAAAATGTGCTTGATCTGATTTCTTGTGTTAAAGTTGTTTTACTTGCTGAATTCTCATTAAATTTATTGTCTGGTCATCAAAAAGCAAAGAAGGTTGTAAGCATTGGCTTGTCTACCTGGCAGCCTGTGAGTGAATTTCAGACCATTAAAAATAAATAATCAAGGTTTCTGTTTAAAGCAAGAAAAAAGTTTTTTTTTTATTGAGAAATTAAAATTTACAAGGAGAATAGATATTCTGTAAAATTATTTTATCACCACTTTATTAAAAAAAGAAAAAGTTGTAGAATTTTTTAAGATAAAATAGTTTTGAGCTCTGCATCCCTATGGTGATTGATCCCTGCACTGCACCCACCTTTATACATGTGCTATTTTTATTTTCATTGTCTTCTCTATGCTCTTAAATTCATGTGTCCAGGCTTTGTGTTTAAACATGCAAACACTTTGCCTTAATCTATGTGAATACATAACTTAAGTTATGTATTCACATAGAATACATAAATAAAATACATAATCAATACATAATTAAAAATACATAATTAAAAATTTAAGTCTCTGTTTAAAATTTGAGCTGTTGAAGGGAAGAGTAAACAAATTGATGGTGGTGGGTGTGAGTTACAGACCTGATTTGGGGGTTTAGAGTGATATCTGCTGGTAAGAAAACATGCTTGGCCAGGGTGGCTGGTGCACCTTGTGTTATAAAGGCAGGTGTGCCTGGTGATGTGCATCTGTACAACCATCATTGTCAGTATAAAAGTATTTCTAAGATATTTTTTTGAGTGATGGCAGTTGTGGAAGGCTTATCCTTAAAGATACCACGGGCAGCACTCTGTTTTTACTTAACATTCATGCTGGGATAAAAGCTCTTGACCTGGGATTAGCAGTTCAGCGTAAACATCCGAAAACACATTGGACTGGCACTAATTTGGGAGTTTGTTTTCTAAAAAAGGTCTCTGGATTATTAAAGACTAAAAATACAGCCAGTGCTTCGTAGGTGGTTGGGCTAGACAGGTGCATTAACAGCACAGTAGGGAGAGAAGTCTCATGGAGCCTTTTATTGTTACATTTCATGCTGTACTTGACCTTGGAAATGCTTAAATTGTAGCTTTCAAGTAAAAACTAGCAGTTATATTTTACAGCATTCTATTTCATGAGGCATTAAACTTGCTATTAGTAGTTTTGAGTGAAGTCTTTTTTTTTTTCTATAGGTCAGAAATGAAATTAAAAAGTATATAAAATAAAATTAGCGGCATGTGACTTCATTGATTCTTTTGGCTTGAATAACTTTGCTGTTTAAACTGTAGTTACTCCCCAGCACCTCGACTCAGCATCAGGAGCCTGTTTTCCCTCACATACCTTGCTGTGGTGCCAGGGCTTGGTGGTAGATTGCCATATCATTGGCCTCTCACAGCTTGACCTTCCACTTCGCACGTGCAAGCAGTTGGCTTTGTTGTTGGATGAACCAACCCAAAGACAAACACCAAGCCCAACTTTACGAGGTGCACAGCAGTGAAAGGCCACAAGCCTGAGAATGACTGAGTCCTTTGCTCCTGCAAAAGAGGCAAAATTAGGCAATGAAGTTGTATTTGAAGAATGGGTTTGCTCTCTGCCAGGTTAGTTGGTGGGCTTTAGGCTTCTTAGTGTTTTCTCAGTTGATCTGTTTGCCCTGTGCAAGCTTTTGAGGAATAAGTACGGATCATAGAATCATAGAATGATTAGAGTTGGAAGGAACTCCCAGAGGTCATCCAGTCCAACCCCCCTGCAAGAAGCAGGGACACCCCCAACTAGATCAGCTTGCTCAGCGCCTCATCCAACCTGGCCTTGAACGTCTCCAGGGATCCAGGGGCATCCACCACCTCTCTGGGTAACCTGTTCCAGTGCTCCACCACTCTCACAGGAAAGAACTTTTTCCTAATCTCCAATCTAAATCTCCATCCCTCTATTTTAACCCCATGCCCCCTTGTCCTGTCACAACAGGCCCTGCTGAGCAGATGTTTGTTTGCTGGGCTCAGTAAGGTGTTTTGTTCCCATCTCTCTGCAGCCCGAGCGGATTTCAGGAGAGCAGTATGGGATCCATTCAGACGTGTGGAGTCTCGGGATTTCCTTCATGGAGGTACGTCGATATCTACCCCTTTCATGTGCACATTGCAAGAGCCAAGGGAAGGCTAACAGCAGCATATTTTGATATAGTAGTCTTTGTATACTCATATATATGTGTGCTTTATTTAACTGTTGCTAAGTTGCTTGGCTGTATTTAGAATGGGTTTGTTCCTACTGTGTCCAGTTCAGTCAGATACAATGAACCACTGCACAAACCGTGTAACAGTCTTAAACCCACTAATAAAACTTCATGTGGGACTAAGAAGTAGGGTCTGATACATGGATGCTTCTGCATCCTCTCAGCACCTCTGGGACTTAAGATGATGGTATTTCTGCTATTGCATCTTCACAGGCCAGGGCAGAGTGGGTTATTATGAGGGTTAAAATAGTGTTATGCAGATTTGAGGTTTGAGCTGGTTAATAGCCTTGCAGAAATCTTTGCAGAAATACAGTTTGAGCCTTTCCCTGTGTGATTAAATAAAGTGTTTGAATTTAAGTGCTCAAGGGCTTTGAGAAAGTGCTCTCACAACCGTGCCTCCAAGCAGGAGAAAGTCTTGTCAGCATGAAGCAGTTCAAAGGGAACGTGGGTGTAAACGCCGTCGTTCAGGAGAAGCCACATTTTCTGCAGGTTTAGTCAGAACTGGTTTTGGTTCAGGAAACAGGTTGGGTTTTTTCAGGTGTGTTGAGAAACATCCAGTTGAATGACTTTATAGAAACAGGTGATTGTGGGCAAGATAAACTGGAGTGTGTAAGTTGAGTACAGATACCTGAGTTATAGTAACATCTTGACCAGTAAGACCAGATGTGGTCTGGAAGAAGGGACAGTTAGGTCTGGTCTGGTCCTCTGGCAGGAGGAGATGTTCACATAGGTTCTTTCACACTGCCCTTGGCTGGCCACAAACAAGTGAAAATATGGTTGGAAACCCTTGTTTCTTTGACAGCTCAAGTGATAGGATCTCAGGGGAGTTTTTCAGCTGAAGGCCAGTCCCATGAAGGAACTTTTCCCTGCTTGGAGCAGGTGTTTCTTCCCACAAGAACAGTTTGTTCAAACCATTGAGAGCTTGCATCAACTATCTTGCACAGCATGATGTGACTGAGAAATTTAGGTGCCCTTCTCTTCTGGTAGAGTGTACCATCATTATGGTGAAGCTGAATATACCTCTTGGTGAAGTGCAACGCTTGGTTCTTTGCAGACATGGAAGTTAAGTCATCTTGGTGCCAATCATCCAGGCAGATTTCCCATTTCTAAGCCTGGAAATGAACCCAGACCACTGTGATGCTTTCTAATAGTAAATTCTGTACCAAATCAGTTTTAAGCAAAGTGAAAATATTTAATTCTGAATCATTGCATTCAGATCTTTTAAACCCTTTCCCAGGTCTGACTGAAGCTACCTCTGAATTACCATAATGCCACATTTTAACCTGTCATGGGGGATGCAGTTCTCTGTTTCAGTGCATGGTTTAGTGGTTTGTGGTGCTGGGGAGCCCTTGTTATTTTGGGAGAGGTACAGAACATGCTCACACAGTCTGTAAATGAACCCAGGCAGGAAAGGGCTGTGGCATGGATGTATTGCATCATGATGTGATTGTGGTCTTTCTCCTGAGTCGGGGTGGAATAGAGTGGTTCAAATATGGAGCCCAATAGAGAAAGCATTTACAGGTTCCTTTCCTGCCTAAAAAAAGTGGGGGGTTATGTGCAGCAACAGTCTGATGATTTGCTGTGTAGCCCAAGATCTTTGGGGTTTAGTTTAGGATGATTAGTAGGGAACTTGTTGTGTTGTGAATTTGATTTGAAGGCTGAATTTTGCATTACATTACCCAACATTAGGAAAACTCCTTTTGTTTGCTTCTTGAAACCTTCTCAACTTTTTTTTTTTTTCCTCTCACTTTCCACAAATGTCTTCTGAACCAGATGTACAGAAACCAATTTGGTTGTGTGTGCTTTGTTAATTGGTATGTCATCTGGTCCTCCGAGACCTCTCTTCAACATGATCGCTGTTTTATTGAAGTGGTTTGAGTGATGTGTTAAATGATGAAAGCAAGGACAGTGGCTTAGAAAAATGTCTGAAAAAAGGTGAAGAAGATGCTCAAAGAGCCACACAAGGTCACTGTCATTAAAGTAACACTGTATTGACATGGGGATTGGTAGTGGAGACTCCCAGGCTCTTGTTGATGGAACTGTTAAAAAGGGAAGTTAGCATCTGCGGTGGGATTTTAAAATCATCCCCACTGAGTAGTGCAATACTCCAATCCCTGCAACTTCAAGCCAGCACAGTTCTGGCATCTGAATCTGAAGCAAACGGCATGTGGGACTAAGCCATTCAGAGGTATGAGAGTATAAGATAGCAGCTAAGTAAATCTTCTCATTTATTCTTCTGAGCCTTTAAAATGTCTTGAATTTCTTTGCTGCAGAAAGCTGTGTGTAATGAGAAACTGAAGTGTTGCTTCTGAAGGTTAAGAAAATAACCCCAAAAACTCACTGGCAGAGTGTGAAATCCAGTGTGGGCACAGGGGAGATTTTGAGAGATGGTGAGTGTACTTGCTCCTTCTGAAGAGGTGTCTGAGGGTGCCTAGTCCTCCCTTTGCCAAAAGTGCAAAGTAAATTAAAATGTAAAAACCAAAAAACAAACAAAAAACCCCAAAACAAACAAACAAAAAACCCAAAACAAACAAACAAAAAACTAACAAACAAACAAAAATTAAAAAGGAAAAAGAAGTGCTATGAGCTTTTTTAATTATTATTCTTTCATGTTTTGGTTGTTTGTGTTTCTTTCTTCAGGATTTTCTGAAGTGGATGGAGTTTCTTATGTAATCTGTAGCTGTTTAAAAGTGCTTTATCACAAACAGTCCCTGTGTTTTCATGAGGTTTTTTTCGAAGTGCGTTTGGGTTGACAAAGCAAGTTCAATTTAAACCAATGGCATCGCTGTCACTGCGCTGAAGACTGTGTCAGCGCTTTCATTATAAAAGCTGTTTTTCAGGGTTTATAACTCAGTCATAAAACACATGCCAGGCTGACTGGGCTGAGGCTGAGTGTTCTGTGCATAACCGATTCATCCCCCGCCAGAATCGTGCCCTGCACATGGGGGGAAATTAAATTGCCAAATATTTCTTGTTACTCCTCAGCGTGACTTTACTTCTACCTTGCGTGGCTGCTATCCAAAAGTGGACTTTGAAACATCCAAACTGGGATAAAATACATCTTGTTGGGTTTTGATAGGCAGCATTTTTATCCCCTGGTGCCTTTTTGTGGAGGTGATTGAGGAGTAAGTGTGCTAGTGGCACCTTTAACTGAGCTGCTTCTCCTGGGATAGGAGATTGTTGTAAGAGAGAAGTTGGGTGAGAAGAGCTTTGGTGGGATGCTGTAGGGTTTGTGTGGTCTCAGGACCTCCTGCTTCCATGGGGAATTTCTTCTTGTTTCTCTCCTGGATTTTACCATCTCAGATCTGCTGAGAAGTGCTGGCAAGCTCTCAAGAAGATCCTTAGGACCAGAGTCTCCTGTGTGTCATGAGGTGAGATGGTAGGTGAGAAGGGAGTTTTGGGAAGGGAATGGGATTGAGTTATGATCAGAGGTAACCTTGAGTTGTGTGTTGAGGCAAAGTAAAGGCTTGTAGAAGATCCAGGGCTCAATTCATCTACAGATAGAATTGGCATTTTAATATTATATTGTATTACCTCCCAGTCTCTGGTTTCCAGGGTCCTCTGCTGAGAAAAACGTCAGGAGAAATCCTGTATTTCAGGCCTCCTTTTGGAACTAACTTGTCAGGGTTCTCTCCCTCGGGGAAAAGGAGTTTGTTCATCAGTTTTAATGTTAGAAACAAGTTCTTAAAGCTCCCATAATGATAAAAAATTAAAGTCTTTGGTCCACCAAAGTTCCCTTGTTTTCTGTAAATTTGCAAGAGCTTTCCAGGGCTGCTAGTTGCTTGTGAGTTTATATTAAGATGCTGTTTTAACCATATTCCAAGCAGCCATATGACACATTTTGAACAGTTGTGTGCATTCCCAGATGCTGGAACACCACTATATACCCAGCAATCCTGCCTTACATGGTGTATTCCAGGCACACACACATCCCTTCTTAGCAGGGCTGGCACTGGATGTGTGCTATGTCAGCATCGTGGAGCCTTAGACTCTTCAGCACACTTGGGTTGGGAGCACAGGTGGAGATGTAAGAGCAGCTCACTGAAACCATGAAGGCAAAGGGGAGGATCGTGTTTGAAGAGGGTGCTACAGGAGAAGCAGCTCTGCTTTAAGATGGTTCTCTTAAAGCACTTGAATCTGTAAGATATTTCACTGCATAAAACAGATGTGAAACCTCACGGTTATGTAATCTGGTTGAGGAGGTTTCAGAAAAATTCTTTCTAAGGATTCTCCAATATGTGGTTGGTCAGGTATCATCAGCTTCAAACTGATGATGGCCCAAGATCAAGATTGTGCATTGATCTGCAGGAACTCCCCCAGACCACAATATGTTCTTCTGCAGGATTTCACTTAGGTGTGACCATAACAGTTACTCCTTCATCAATTTTATGCCATTACATAAAGAATATCAAGT
The DNA here is from genome assembly GCA_013399135.1 of Heliornis fulica. Classification (NCBI taxonomy): domain Eukaryota; kingdom Metazoa; phylum Chordata; class Aves; order Gruiformes; family Heliornithidae; genus Heliornis; species Heliornis fulica. The sequence goes on along the minus strand of VXBZ01006907.1, from coordinate 59,787 downwards.
AGACAGACTTGGCAGGGGAATGTGAAACCTGAAACTTGGTGGTACAGCATAGCTTTTTGTAGTGGCTTGATGAAGGTTTGGTAGAAAGGGAGATGGGGACAGTCATGATGGGGCAACTGTGAGCATCCTTGTGACTGCTGGAAGCAGACTCAGAGCATGCAGTGACCTACAGCATCAAAAGGTATACTGAGTAGAGGCAGGAGGAATTTAATTAAAATAGCCCATTAGAAGATGGCAAGGGTCAGGCTTAAATGGGAAGTGAGAATTTGTATGTCATCTCCATGCAGAGCAGGAGGCTCATAATGATAGCACAGTACTGGGCTCAAGTGGTTCCAATCAAGTGACAGTTCTTACTGGACTTTTCCTTGCTCATTGTGTGCTTGGGATGAGCAGAATCTTGTTCTGCATGTTTAAACTGGAGAGACTGGGAAAAGCCTTGCTGTGGTGATGCTGCTGGTGCTGTTAGAGCCCCTGAGAATGTCTTGTAGCAGGAGGCATGAGGTCATCAAACATGTGAGGAGCATAATTTCCCTACACTGAGAATTCAGGTTCTTACAGTAATGCATTAGATGGGTCTGGGCACGTTTCAGCAGACCCAGTGTGAGGTGTCTTAAATTACTTTTATTTTTCCTTACTGAATTTCAAACTTTTCTAACCTAAAAAAACCCTGCAACCCCACTTACGTTCCCAGCCATCTTAATAACAGCACTGCTGGGATGTGATGGGTGGTTACTTTATCGCTGCAGATCTCAAAATGATACTAAAATCAGAGAAAACTTAAACCAAATATTTTTGAAAGTGCTGGATTGCCATCCCCATAGGCTGCCATCTTCTCTCTGCCAACCGCAGGGCCTGAGGCAGCGCCAGAAGGCCAGACCCTTCTTGAGAAGGATCTGCAAGGCCAGGGCCTTCTTGGAAAGGAACCAACTTTATTGAAGAAATGTTTCATTTCTGGTTTTTTGTGGTTTCACATAGTATGGCTGAGAACAGACTCATGCCTTGAGCCCTTTGGCCTTGCAACTCAGACCCCTGATAATTGAGTAAATGTAACTATTTAGTAAGTGATGTCTTTCATTTAGGATTAAGGAAACCGAGAAAATACAAGGTGTTCTCTCCTTTTTTTGTTTCTTTTTTTGTCTTTTTCTTTGCAATGAGTCTGACACCATTCACTGTGGTTTTAAGGTCTGTAGTAGTGTGGTGGTTGTGGCTTGTGTGGACAAATCCTTGCTCACTTCTCTGGGCCGCCGCGGGTGTCTGTGACACAGAATTTTGCTCAATAACTCGACTTGTTCATATTGTATTTATGTCATTTTAATCGTTCCATATGGAATGACGTGTTTCAGAAACTTGTTCTGAGGAAAAAGCTGGCCTAGTTTTGGGTGGTTTTATTCCCCTTGAGCTATTTCAAACCAATTTCTCGGAGCAGCGGCTGTTAGCTTTGTTCCCTCGTCTGCCATCTTCAGCAGCCACCTAGATGAAGACAATGTCCGGCTACGCCGCGATCTGTGTGGTGGCGGAATGAGAAGTAAAGGTACCAGCGCCTGAGGGTTGGGTCATGAATTAATAATCGCCGTGTGGTGGGGGAGGCCCGTCAGAATCACTGAAAACGGGGAAGTTGCCTCGCAGAGCGCTATCAATCACTCAGTGACCATAACTTCCAGTAATTAGTGTATTTTATGGGCCTTTGCTTCAGTGACTCGGAAGCACATACGCTCCACTCACAGCTAAACTTAGCCCGAGTAATATTCCAGGATGATTTATCCGCTTGCTGCGCTGGGATGTAACCCTATATTAGGTGAAGATTGTGAACTAAGCTGCAATAAAGTGGAAGTTTAGGTACAGTTTGCGCGGGTTGAGACCTCAATGTATCATGTTTCTCGGCAATTGCTCTTAGGCCACTGCGGGCAGTCTGTGCAGCAGTGAAATAAATAATACAGTCCTCTACCTGAGCAGATGGATGAGTGGACAATTAAGGGATAACGTCAGCTGTGGTGTATCAGTAATATATAGCGTTGTGTAGTGCAGATTCACGTCCCTGTTCTTGCTCTTATAGCTGTTTCTACTTGTTAAAAAGTCAAAAATCTTGACATTTCAGGCTGAGCCTGCCTTTCCCCATTGTTTAATTAGCTTGTAATGGCAGATGATGGAAAACAGCCCCGCCGCCTCTTCGCTGAGCTGCGTTTCCACCAGCACAAGCGAATTTAACCTTATTTTTATCTTTTTCCCCTTTAGATATTGAATCTAAACCCAGCAAACATAAGCAGGAAGCCTCTCTACTCAAACAAGTAGTCTCATTAATCTTTATGGGCCATTTATGTGAATTTTGCACCTGACAATTTGCGTAGATTGGCCCTGAAAGGCCCGCGTCCCACCTTCTCCCTTTAGAACCGGCGCCGCTATTTTGAGCAACACCTTTGAAGAGACAGCAGTAAAAGCCTGCTAATATAAGGGATTTGTGGCGAGGAAGAAATGTGCAATTTAATCATGATTGTCTGCGGTCTTTAGTTTGCAGTGCATTTACTATAGTTCATATTTAAAAGAAGTCAAAGTGAAACTAATTATCTTTAATTAAGGTGAATTAGGCTTTGATTTTTAATATATTTTATGTAGAGAGATCTCAAACTCATCTGCTCAAGCCAGGGAATGTCCCAAAGGTTATTAGGGCATATTTCTGTTGGGCCTGACGGTATTAGTAATAACCTTCTTCCTCATAGTCCTAGACGTGAACAAATATGTCACTTCATCAGTCTCTGTTACCCGCGCTTATGCCCCTCCGCAGGGGTCGCAGATTCCACAAGTTATCAGCTAATGGCGTTATACATTAAAAATTGAAGCTTTCCTCACTCTGAGGCCTTTCAAGGCTTTGTTCTTAAGCCCCAGACACTTTGGAGTGCAGCTGCAAACTATAGGCAGAAGATTAAATTAATTTGTAACTCTTTTTTTGTCCTGCATTACTAAATCCTGCACATTTAATTGAAACCCTACTTCAAGATGCTTTGTGTTTCTGTTCTTCTTTGTTGTCAGTTTAACCTCAGAAGCACTTTAACGCTGGTAAATTGCTGTTATATCCTTTTGGATTCTTTTTTTTTTTTTTTTTTAACTGTGCAATAAGAGGACAGAGAAATTGATATTAGAGGGAAAGAAAAATCTTAGAGTAGTTTTTGAGGTATTTAATATTTATTAAGGTCCATACCCTGCAGAGTTTCAGGTGATTTTAACCCATCTATCTAGGAATGTATAAATTGGTCTTGGAATGAAATTTCACCTAGGGAATTTTATGTTATCCAGTAGTTAAGTCTGATTTTTAAAGTTTCCCGTGTCTGAATGTTCCGAAGTGGCGGCTGCTTTTCCATAAAACGAGGGTTTAACTGCAGTGCACAATCTAAATGCAAAATCCTTAGATGGAAATTTAATTGTGTAAAATGTGCACGAGGTAATTAAGAACAAATTTTAGAACATTTCAGACTATAAAGTCCTCCTTCAGCTAGATCACTAGCGATATTGTAAGTGCTTATTTTCAATTTGCAGTTATGCTGAGAAACATGGAATGTGTCTAAATTAAGAATAAAAACATCCCTTGCCTTTCGGTATAACTGTAAATTAAAAAACAACTTGCACAACATAGACAATAATCTAAGTGGGAGACTTTATTGCCTGAGTGTCCTAAAAATATGTTTTGAACTTCCTTCCCTCAGCCACTTTTCCAAACAGAATATGGACGAAACGGCGATTGCAATTCCCATTAATGACATAAAGGCAGGCAAGTATAGAGTGATGTAGGGAAAGCAGTTTATTAGTGAGGATTTCTGAATTTCCATTTTCAGTTCCAAAATTATTAGTTGCCTTCTTTCAGTGAGTCATTTTAATCTTGAGTTCTCATCTGCACGTTAAACATCTGTATCCAAGCACAGATTGGAGTCGCTTTCCAGCCCTGAGTTTAGGCACCTGCTGCTGCCAAAACTGGCTGCCTTGTGTTCTTTTTGCTTTCCCCTGCATCTTCTTACACAGAGTTTGATAAAAAACAGCATACATGCAGGGTATGCCTCTGCCTGTTAGTTAATAATCTGGGATTATATCTCAGTTTATCAAGTGCTGTCTTAAAATCTGATGTTTCATTCCCATCCATCCATCTGCACCTCCACCCAAATCTAGGGGAAGGCTCCTGTCAGGTACTCACACTTGGAAACACACATCATATTTGTCAGGACACAACCATAAACCGAGCATTTAAAGTGCTCTGATGGGCTCTGTCTATGTCTAAGAAAAGAATAAGTTTAAAAAAACCCACCCACACCCCCAAAAAATCCCCTGCACGGACCTGGAGTCTGCCGTGAAAGGGCGCAGGGAACGTCGTTGTGATGTTTCTTGCTGCTGTGCTGATTCAGTATTTCTGTACCATGCCAGTGCTGCAGTTTCACTGAGCCCTTTTTGAAATGATGGTTTTGACAGTTGTTGTGTAGCAGGGAGATATAACCACAGGGAAATGAGAACCAGCTCCCTGAAGTTAAAGCGATCCCTTCTCCCCTCCTTAATATCCAGAGCTGCGTACGGTACTGGTCAGGTCCCAAACCTGACTGGTGTGGGTGGAAATCCACTATTGTGCTATAATGCCTTAAAAGCCATATTGCAAGTTCTGAGTTTCACTGTGCAAATGCAGAGAAGTGTCTGATTGTGTGTTTGGTAGTGCACAAACTGGTTTGTGTTCTACACTGGGCTTGTGCTGCATATGTTTCTGTGACTTTCTTGAGACAGATGATGGAGAATATGAAAATCCCTTTAGTGAAGCTCTAATCTGTTTGTTTTCTGGGTTTTTTTTTTCCTTACTTTAACTGTGATGCTATTTATAAATCTAAATCTACATACAGAGGTCATTGGTTGGCTGAACTTAAACCATTTTACTTAGTAAATTTAATTAAGAAAATACAGTGCAACTCATAAGCAAATGAGTTTTTCCTAGTTTTAAACCAAACCACCCTCTTGAGTGCTGATTGCCTCGCTCGACCCCTGGTGATACAGAAACAGGCAAAATTAAAAAGGACATTAAAGCTTCATTAAATCTGAAACACATTTAGTACAGTGACATATCTGCAGGCTATTTCAGGGAAGATTACATACTCTTTGCTAAGTTTCTTAATTTATAATACCTTGACAATCTTGCCAGGGAGGAAACAACTCTGGTGAGATGAACTGAGTGATGGTTCAGGGGGATGCAGGACTGGCACATGGTCTGTCCATTGCTCTGTTGCTTGGCAGTTCTCCATTGAGGAGCAGCTTCACTGAGAAACATGTTTTCTTTCTTAGCAACCCCTAAAGAACTCATTCCTGATGCATTTCGGATTCTTTAAAGCTCATTTATACACTGTGTACTTATGTCTGGCAGAAAACTCTGCTTTCTCCAATTATTCTGCCGCCTTTGGAGCCCCTGCTGAGGCGTGTGGTGGTCAGGGAGAGAAGAGGGATCTCCAGTGAGAGCAGAAATGCTCAGCTTGAAGTCATCATTGAGGCAGTGGTCGTTTTTCTGCTTAAATAAGATCTGCAGAATCTGTGCATGTAGCAATAATTATCCTTGTACTCTGCAGCGGGATAAATCTTACAATCCTACGAGTCTGTAGCTATTGCAATGGTTCCTCCTAAGTCAGTAGTCATTGGAGAAATCAGGATTTCTTATACTGCTCTGGATGGAAAAGTGCTTGGCTTGTGTGGGTTTGTTTCTTGGCATTTATAGGTGGTCACAGCAGCTTCTTGGAAGTTAAGGGTGGTCCTCCCAAACAAAGAAGTGGTGGACAAGGGCGCTGCTTTGTAGGGTTTTATAGGTCCTGGTGCTGAGCATGACAAAAAATGTAGCTTTGCTTAACTCTTGAGCAGTGTGGCTTGAAGCCTGCCATCAGAGTGACTCTGGGTTGGGGATGAGAGTAACAGAAAGGATTGCAATCCAGCCTGCTTAGCTCAGGTTTGTACATTATGAAAATGAATTTGTTGCAAAATGAGGCACCAGAACCAACCAAAAGGTAGAATTCACCCCAAAGAGTTGAGTCTTGAAGGCAAACCTTGGGAGACAAAGCAGAGAAGAAACTCAGAGGATGAAATTAGCTTAAATTGTGTCACTTTGGAGAACTGAAGAGATCTCCTTGATGTTGTTCCCTATTCCAGACCTTGTAGGCCTGGTTTCTTCTCCATCCCTACAGACCAAGCAAACACAGTGGTCTCCAAAAGGAAGTCTACAGGCTGATCACGAGTTCCAGGGAGGTTATTATCACAATAGAAACATCTCAGGATTGTGGTGCTCTGCTTTCTTATATTCTCCTAGTAGGAATCCTTGGTCAAGGCCATACTGGTACAGCAGACTATAATGGCACCTCCTCAGTCATTACCAAACTCCCATGGATGAAGTGTTTAGGAAAGATCAAGGTGATATTTCAGTGGTGTGTGGAGATTTAGATACACTAGTAGGATAACTGTGTCTGTGTAGTAAGTAAGCATTCAGAGGTGTTGTACAAACTGAGTAGCCCTTCAAGAACCAACTTGCTGTTCTATGTCTGTTCTATGTCTGTTCTTTATGGACTTTCAGGACAAATACTATCTCAATATTGCAAAAGCTTCTTTGAGGAATAGTCACCAAAAAACTCTGTTTCCTCCCTTTGGGATTCTCTTATATGCCACTATTATACAAATGCATCAAGACCTACTCTGCTTTTGTAGCATCTTCTTCTGAGGATCTGGGAGACACTCTGTTTCCTGAGGCTCACAGTCACATGGCTGGTATGATGCCAGGTGTGGACAGCAGCTGGAAATGCAGACAGGGCACCTTTTCCATGGTTGCTTGTTACCTTTCTCCTGACCTTTTTCCTGAACTGGTGATGCATGGCTATGTCTACTGGTCTTACTGTCACTTCTCCCCCTTGCAACAGCTCTGTCTGTGCTGTATTTTTCATACCTGGGGTAGTTTTCTGCTCCTGGACAGGCTGAAATTTTATCACAGGTTAGTGCAGCTGCCTCAGCTGCTCTGGTGAGATCAGGTAACCACGGTGCTGACGGGCTCAGGCAGTGCTGGTGCCATGAAAGAGCTTTCACATGTGTGGTTTAGCACTAGCACTATGGGATTTGATGGCCTTGGCCCTTCAGCATGTGTGAATATACCCAGTTTGTCGTGCAGGTAACTCAGTGATGGTGGTGCATCTGTCAGCTCTTTGGTAGACCTTCTCGAGCTTGGTAAGGGGAGGTTTCACACAGGTTAACAGTAGTGTAGAGAGGCTCATCTGCCTACAGCTCCTATGTAAAGCATGGAGAGAAGGGGACTGCTCTGGAAAGCAGGTCAGAACAGAGTTGCACTGAATGCCCTTTTCAAGGAGTCTCTGTAGACTCCAACAACACTTGTCTGGCACTGAATCGTAGATGGACTTAGTTGTATTCTTCTGAAATTGTTTCCAAGGTTCAGCTACCAAATGGGAAAATTTAAAGTCTCACATGGAGATTTTATTGTGGAACATTTATTAGCTGTGGCATTATGGCAGCAGTTGTGTTGTCATCAGATCCAATACTGGTACTCACAGGCACTCCAGGAACGCACCAGTTGGCTTCAGAAACAGTGGGGGCAATAAATCCACTTGATCTTGTGTGCAGTCAACAGTGGATTCTGAAGGAAAGACCAAAGTGCCGTTTTGCAGGTGCCAGGATCTCTCTCCAGATCCCACCCACAGGTTCCTAGCTGGGTCTGACACCGATACAGAGACAAACCTCAGCTGCATAACCCAGATTTTACCCTGAGCCAGTTAAAGGAAGGACTTTGGGAGTTCAGGCTCCACAGTACCTGTTCCTTGCAGATAATTATCAGTAAAGGTCAGTGTCGTTGGCCTCGCTATTGAGGCTGAACTGGTTTAATTTAGAGAGACCTCAGGAACTTGGGCATCAAACAGTGTTCCAGGCAAAAGCACTTGGAAATACAGGAATCCTCAGAATCAGAGAACAAGGGGTAATTGTGGTGAACGACTCCATTCTAAATACAGCTCTTTGTGTGTTTTCAGAATTACTTCTGCTGACATTTTCCAATTTATACAATAGTAAGAGTTGAGTACTTTTCTCTCTTTAGGAAAATGTGCCCTCCATGCAAATCTATATAACTAGACAAATATTATTTCCTTTCCCAGCTTGCTCTTGGGAGGTTTCCATATCCTCAGGTAAGATTGTTCATTACTGCTGTTTGCCACTGTGACATTCATTCCTATGTATGAAGGTGCAGAGAGCAATTGTGAACATTTGAGCCACATACAAATAAATCTGTCCTGTTAAATTGAAAAGTGGTATCTTGAAGGAGTCATTTAGAAGTCTCTATTGATTTTTTTCTTTTCCCCTCTCTTCTCCAAATTCTAGATTTTCTTTCCTTGGAGAGAAAGAAAATTATGATGATGGAGAGGAGGATTGTTTTGTTGTGAGATTAATAATCCAGTGTGTACAACAGTGCTCTTGAAGTAGGAGGGTGGATCTCCTTTTTTATATGTATTTTCAACTTCAATTTTTAGTGATGCCACAATGGTCTCATCAAAAATACCCCATGAATGGAATTCTTTAAGGGAGCCCTGGATTCTCCCTTGTAAAATCACCTAATACTAGTATTTTATTTAGATACTGGCATTTTCTAACATCCCACTGACCTAACTGGCTTCCACTGGAGTTGGTGGTAAGTCTATTTCCATCTTCAGTGGTGCTGGTTGGGCCGATGCTGAACACTGCAGTACTGTGTCATGTTGTATTTTGGCCATATGTGTGAAAAAACACAAAGTGCAGAACAAAACAACAAATCCAGAAATAGGTTTGAGACTTCACATTCTTACTGCAGGATGGGTGTTAGAATTCTGTGTAACAAACTGTAATTCCTCAAATTATTCTTTCCTGGAAGAGGGGAGAAAGTGAAGTGTCCAGGGACTCAAATGAATTATTTGAATGTGGTTTTTATGTTTTTGTATGTTTTATGAACACTGCTTTCTGCATCTTGGTCTATACAGATCAGAGTGCCTGGAGGCATGTCTGATTTAAAGGTGGTGTTGGTCTGTGCTCTTTAAGCATCTATTAACTTGCTATTATTATGCAAATAACTGTTGTAATACACATACTAATTTATGCATGGTTAGATTATGCAGATGCCTCACAAACATGGTTATTGAATAATAGGCTGGGACTCATTCTCTCCCATTTTTATAAGCTGTTTTAAGCAAATTCTCCTGACACTTTTATGGACTTGCAAAGGTTTTGCATGTGTAGAAATACACTGATTTTTCACCTTCTTATCTCCCATGGAAAACATTTACTGACGGGAAGAGCTAGTTAGCAGGCCATACTTTGCATAATTTACCCAGATTTTGAAATGTCCCCTCTCCTTTGGAGAGAGGATTGAAAAAGAAGCCCTTGTGTTGAAGTGTCCTCCATGCATTGCCGTCCTCACTCGTGCTCCTTGAGTGTCCTGATGCTCATTGTAGGTGGTTTATTATAACAGTAAATCAAAGTGGCGTGGGATACGATTTAAGATAACCTTCTGCTCGCAGAAGCGGTGGAGCTCGGGGAAGGGAGTGAGAGCAAGTGCATCATCCAGGACTCCAGACAAAAAAAAAATGGGTTGTCTGAATTGGGAGCAAACCATGATTGCTACTTTAAGATCCTTTTTTTGCTATTCTAATTAAAAAACGGATATCGGGTTTGTAAAAGAATATTTGGCAAGTCAGTAGCCCATGAAATTGTATATATTTTTTAATGTAAAACACTTGGGGAGGTGAAACTTTAAAATGTAGCTATTAAGCTTTCCAAGCAAGTGCTTTTCATACGGATTTTTATGTGAAGAATACGTATTTTAGGCATCTGCTTACATAGCTGGTCACAAGAACCCTCAGAAACCCTCGCTGATGTGGGGGATAATCAAGGGTGAGGGCTGGTTAATGTAAATACCTGTTTACCTCCCTACATAAGGGCCTGATTCTGCAGATACTCACTTGAATACATCCTCCTCCCTTCAGTGGGGTTATTCAAATGCATGAAGCTGACTCTGTGTCAGAATTGGCCCCTAAATAACTTGAAGTTACTTCTCTCTGAAAATCCAAAGTATGGGCCCATGTTTGACAACACCTGAAATTTCCTGCAAGTGAATGGTTGTCTCCAGCAGTAGCTAAAAAAAAAATATTATTTTTTCTTCCTCTTTCCCCTGTTTTTAAGATACAGACAAATGGAGTGTGTAAAGTCAGTTTAAATAAATAAGATTTATAAGGGGAATTATTGCGGTGTGGAAATTCAGGACTCCTGCGATATGCCAGTAAGACTGAAGAATGATTTTTTAATTCTTTGTCATTCCCTTTACTAGAATATTTTAATGATGGAAGATACCACTTCTTATTTTCCACATCTTTTATAGGTATTGCTGTTGCTCACATTTATATGTGGCACTACTGTTATTTAATCTTACATCTGCACTCACATCTTACCTCAACAGCAGGAGCAACTCACGAGAGTCAGGTTGCTATGGGTGTGTTTATAGAGTTACTATGATTTTATTTTTAGTCTTCAGATGCAGCAAACTTCACTGTCTTTAGCTTAAGTGCCAAGGAAGGAACAAATAGTAAAGAACAGGCTTTGGCAGCTCATAGGATTTCCTCTAGATATAAATGTTAAGCACATAAAGGTGTATTCTTTCCCTGATGTGTTTGTGCCACTGTTGGTGCACACACAGATGAAAAATAGACTATTTTGAATAAAGTTCTTTCCTATGTAAACCTTTAAAAAGAAAGAAAACTCTTTTCACCAAACCCAGTTGCTAGTCTGTAGTCTGTCCAGCTTTTTAGGTATATGAAGAAGACAAGTGGGGAAAATTAAGTTTTACAATTCTTTTAGAAGTTTAACCTGAATTTTTGTCATTTTGATTTTACATCTCTGCGAAGAAACTGTAAAAAAACTGAAAGAATTGGCAAAAAAAAATACAAACCCAAACCCTAAACAAACAAAAAAAATCCCCAACCAAAAGGCTCACACAAGGCACCTCACAGTATATTTAATTAAATTTGAAGTTGGAACCCCAAAGCTGTGCAGAGGCTGAACAAACTGCGTGACGTACACTTAATCATGTAGCTTCACACTCAGCATATTGTATAAAAACACGGAAGGGGGGGGGTGTCAATGACTTGTTTAATGATAATGCAATTTAGGAGAAATGAAAGGAATTGCCCACTAAATAGCCTCGGCTTGTAGTCAAACTTTACACAAAGCAGGATGGTAAAAGGGACAGCGAATCCATTAGGGAAATATTCCGAAGGAACAGGCAGTACTCGGCTGCCGGGGATTTAACCGGCTGGAGGGACGGGCAGGCTGCGACGGCTGCATTTAAGATACTTTTGCATTTGGAAAAATATTTTCCTTCCTTAGCTGCAAATTCCTTGCTTAATAAATCAATGAGAATAACCTGACGTTTTAGTGGGGGTGTTANTTCCGACTCCCCGCTGCTACAGCGATTTTCATCTTGTTGTTAATTTTCCCCGCTCCATATGGAGCTCCAGACATTTCACCTGGAGGCTGTACTAGATTTTGCTGTAGCGATCGCACTTCCGGAGGCCAAAACTGTCATTTAAGGTTCCTGGTGCATCTGTCTACGCCAGGCTTTTCACTGGCATCGGGAGAGTGTGAATAACAAATGGGATGCACCTGAGATTCAGATGATTAGTGCGTTTGGTGAATCTGGGCGACTTGTAAGCAGATAGCTGTAGGGATGGGGAGGGCTAAACAGCTACCCTGGGTGAATCTGTGCTCACACCTTGCGTTTGGGATTGGTGGCAAGAAAAGAGGGAGGGGGGAATTTTAAAAAAAAAAAATAAATAAATAAAAAAGAATAAAGAATCCACGAGCATCCCGGCAGCCTGAACGCGGAGAGTAACAAATATTTCATCCTGCCTTGTCATTGATTAGAAAAGAGCCTTTAATTTCATTTCACCCCATGTTGTGATTAATTTGCATTCTTTGTCAGAAGTTAATGGAGTTTTTTATGGTTCACTCTGAAATCCTTGAAGACATCAGAGTTGATCTGATGTTTATACAACCGCCAGCGGAATTTTTTCATTTGATTGATGGAGAGCTTGATGTTATTCCAAACGGCTTTTTAAGCTGTTTTTAAGAATTATTTGAATAAAATGCAAGCGAGATATTGTTGTAACGATCAAGATTATCTGTTAAAAATCTGTTTCAAATAAAGAACATGATAAGTAGAAAAAAAAAAAAAGATCAGAAAGACAGGAGAAATGATGAATCCAGAAGATATTTGTTAAAATATATAATCCAAAGATTCAGATAACTTATTTCAAAATGTAGTGAAAGTAAGACAGACCTTAATTTAAGGGTCATTTTTAATATAAAGAGTTTATTTTTGCAGCGTGATGAATGAATTGGTCCAAAATTTAGTTATAGCCTCGGATTTTTTTCCCCCTTTCTCTTTATCCTCCCAGCTTTTTCACCTTCAGCTTACCAGCAGCGCGAGCACGGAGCGCTGGTGTCTCTAACTGGGGGAGAGGAGGCTGTCAGGCCCGTTAGTTCAACAAAATGATGACATATTACTCGTCTCGAGGAAGAGGCATCCTTAAATCCCACTGCAAAGAAAACATAAGTGGATAATAGGAAATTTTATAGCCCAAGAAAGCGTCCGCTGTAGACTTGCCATTGGTTTGCTTCATAACAAAATATACAGGGGGAAAAAAAGAAATTCCTCAGTGAAAGAGATTTGTTTTTTTTGCTCCTCCTGTTAGGGAAAGGTTTGTACTTTTTACCAAACCCTGGGATATAAAAAGCATCGGAGAGACGACACAGAATATTCTGCGTGTGCTGGGCCCGATCCTCAGCTGGAGCAAGTCGGTTCTGCTGGGAGCTGAGGGCACAATCCACCAGCTCTGGGACCTGGGTTGGGTTTTGTCAGCAGGAAAACATTTTTCAAATGGTTCTT
>VXBZ01006907.1:41561-46796 GCA_013399135.1 Heliornis fulica | reverse complement strand
ATTTTATTTTATTCTCCTTCCAATACCAAAACTCGGGGGGGGGGGGGTGTGTTGCAAGATTTTGTTTCTATTTTTTCATCAGCAAATTCTGCCCTCGCTGTGATTTCTACAAGTAAGATTTAATTATAGGTCAAAAAGCTGCTGTGCAAGTGCTTCTGTTTAAAACAGATTAATTTATTTGCTGTATCTTAGTTTGCTAAATAATTGCATGGTTTGAAATGAAGTTGCTGCTTTCTGATCCCTGCATTAACATGGTCTAAGATTCTTTTTGTTATATGTAATCCATACTATTGACCAAATTTGGCCTGGTTTCATTTAAATGTAAGCAGCTTGTCAAGGAAAAAAATATTTAGTTTAACTTGGCATGTGAAGTAGCCATTTTACTGTTGGTTTTTTTTTCAATTGACAGGAACATCCTTTAAGCATTCATTTATTTTGTGAGAATAAATTGAGGGTTGGCTGCAGTGTGCTTCCTAGTAAGAAAGAAATAGGGGGGTTTTCTTCCACATATATCATTATATCCAACCATTTAAAAGGCATTAAACACTGTTCAAATTCTAATGCTAAAATAGTGAATTAAATTCCTGTGTAATATCTTAAAGACAATATATCTGTGCAAATATTTTTGCTTTTATAATATATTCCAGAAATTGCTGACAGTATTTGAAGTCATCTGCTGTTATTTTAAACTCCTATCGATTTTTTTCACTGCATGTATCGGATGTGAGATAATATACTTCAGATATGGTTTTACTTTTTTTTTTTTCTCCTGAGCCAGGAACAAGTTTGGACTTAAATTTGATTTGTCTGTTAGAAAGTTGCTGTCAAATTTTAATTTGAGTTTTTCCAAAGGTGTTTTTGGGGTTTTTTTTTTTTATGGAAATATTTTAGGGATAAAAAAAAAATATCTACTAGGAATCTGAAGCATAAAGACATGTTTTTGGGCTTAATCTTCCTGTCTCTTTTGGGCTTTTTTATATATAAAATTGCTTTTTGAATAATATGGTCATGCTTGGAAATGTTAGGTAATTAGTAAACCCTGATTTTGCAGTATGTTTTAATATGTTTGAAGAGTGGATTATTACTTTATGATCTTGAAAGACTGGTGGATACTGTTTTGCTTTCTAACCCTTCAGTTAGAGGCTGAGGGACTTGGGTTTAGGCTGTGTTTTGTGACCAGCAGTCCAGGACTTCATGAACCTGGGTGACGTTGAGCATTGTCTGAGGAAGTTGAGCAAGATCCTGAAACAAAATGATGTTTGTTGCCATGAGAGGTGCTTACAGGGGGTGGAGGGGGGGGAAGGAAATCCATCCTGGGGGAAATACCAACATCTCTGAAGAGATTTTTGGAAATATGTGAGCAGCTCCTGGATGAGTTGGTGCTTCTGTGGAGTGGGAGATGTTCCCATGAGAACGGAATCCACGGAGATGGGCTCTCCGTAGGATGAAAGCTTGGGGCAGGTGGATCGATCTGTGTGGCCATTTGCAAACTGTCAACCAATATTGGATTTGCTGAAAATGGACATCTTCTGCTCTCCAAACAGGCTTTCTTGGCTGGGATGAGGGGGAGGCATGGTTCTTCCCAAGTCACCCAGGAGCTGGAGAGAATGGAGATGGGTGCAGCAGATCCCTGCTCTGTTTTGCCCTGCTCCTTACTAAAGGTGCAGCTATAAGAGCTCAGAAATGAGTTGTGGCTCTTGGCCTGATTGAGGAGCAAGCCTACTCAAAGGTGTACTCCTCACAGGTCTGCAAGGTTGTGAGGCACTTCTGGAGATGGTCATAGCAGGCCCAACATTTGCTCTTCCCTACTTTTGTGGCCTGCTAATGCAGGGTCTCCACAGAGACTGAGGGCTGTTTTCAACATGCCCTGTAGGAGCTCATACCAGCATGTCCTCTGCTGAGTGATGGTTGCTTTGACCCCCAAAGGCAAGAGCAAGAGCAAATGATTTTGAGGTCTAGGCAAGTGTTTCCCCACCAGGGCAACTATTCTTCTGCCAGGCCTGTGGAACCAGGGGTTTAATTCACAAGGGAATGCAGTGGTGCATGTGATGGACACTTGGATGATGTAGGAGTGGGTGCTCATTGTGTATTGTGATGCCTTTCACTGCCCAGACTTGCTCAGCACCTCAGTTGAGTTAGAGAACTCCATGGACATCCCATGATCAGGTTTGGTTTTGTTTTGGTTTTTTTTTAATAGTTTTTTATGTATTTATTTTTCATGCTGACATTATTCCTGCTCAGTTGTGACTGGTTTTCCTCTTCCATAGTGTCCTCAAGGTTATCCTGGTGTTCCTCTCTATTGGCCTGGCAGTCACTTCATTAAACTTAATGAACATGGGTGACATTAAGCAAAAACCAAACCCTGTTCCTTCACGTGGTTTATGGTTGCCCACCCTTTTTCTGTTGCTTAAAACAAGGTCTTAAACCAGGGTTTGCTAAATTTACTGTGCTTTGTAAGACTTGCTTGTCCCACATTCCTGCTGGCTGAGGAGTGGGTTACCATTAGCATCCTGGTCTTACTCCAGTGTAGTAGTTATTGTTGGCTTCTTATGCTCCTTCCATCATTCCAACAGTGTGTACTTTTTCATGCCCACTTTGCTGAATTGTGTTACTAAACTCTGGTAAAGAGATTTCTGTGAGAAGTGGCTGCAGTTCAGTGGTGGATGAAATAATCTCTTTATATAAATTTGTTTGTAGACCTCTGGGAAAACCAGCATAATATAATTGTAAGAATATATTTAATATTAAGGTTGTTGTGAATTGTCTTTTTTATTATTATTATTCCAAAATTATTTTTATCCATTTTGTGACAGTGATTGAAGTTTGCTGGTTGCAAAATCCACAGATTGGGATGAGGAGAATGTTCACAGTATCAGAGACAAAGAAGGGGGGTTTCAGTCTCACGGGCTACAGTGCTTTGACACCTTTCAGAAGTACAACTGGTTTTGCAGGACTCTGTAAAATATGTCTGGAGATCATGCTGCCATTCCAGAGGAAGACTAAAACCTGTGGTGGTGAAGACCATGTGGTCTTAGACAGGAGGGGAATCGGGTTTTCCCAAGGGCAGAGGGTGGTGGGACAAGGGGATGGATTGAAGCTGGAGGAGGGGAAGGGTCAGGTTGGAGATCAGGGGAAGTTCTTCATGGGGAGAGGGGTGAGGGGCTGGAAGGGGCTGCCCAGAGAGGTGGGGGATGCCCCAAGCCTGGAGGGGTTCAAGGACAGGTTGGATGGGACCCTGGGCCACTTTGTCCAGCTCCAGGCCTGGAGGTTGGTGGCCCTGGCTGTGAGAGGGAGGTGGAGCTCTATGATCCTTGGGATCCCTTCCAGCCCAGACCAACCCAGGATTCTGAGGAAAAAGCAGCACACTTACATATTCCTGTTCCATTTGTATTGGGGCAGAGACAGCACAAGTCTGTCTTGGCCATTTGTCGACAGGAGACAATGTGTGTCATTTCTGCTGTTCAACAGAAGCTGACCCTCCCTCATAAAGATTAAAACTAAGTTATATGTGCTTTTTAAATCCACAGTTTCCTGGACAGGGGAAATAAATGTACTCCTGTGAAGTCTCCCTTACAAATCATAACTGTATGATTTGTTGGTATGTGAATTTTTCTATTAAAAATATATATATATATCAGCAGCTTGAAAAGCAGTATATATGTAAAGAGAAAATTTGTTAACTGATATGGGAAGATCTAACCCTGGGTCACCTGCAAATCTCTCAAACAAGAGCTCCAGGGCAAGTCCTAATTCCAGGGAGTAAAAGCGAAAATTAAAGCTATAGCCAGTGACTCCTCTAAGTTACCCGGGGTGGATTCATTTGAGTTTCCTTGATTGTGCTTGTGAATATAATGTGAAAGGGATGGTAGAGGTCTTCTCAGCCACTTCCCGGCCGAAGTATCTCCATGGAGACAGAAATATAACCTGATGGTCTGTCAAAAGTTGCTTTTCATAACCAGAGGCATTCATTAAATAGTAGAAGCAGGAGACAAACTTTTGCATTTTTAACCAACCTCAAAAAATAATTTAAAAAAAAAAAAAAGCCATTTGGAGAATGTGCTTTATGGAGCAGTTTATCCAGATACCACCCGTATTTCATGACCTGAGAAACAGCCTGATGATGTGACAGATTTATTTATTGTTTTCCCTGCTTCTTCAAATTATAAACTAGCACATGCAGGAAGTAAAACCACAACAAATACAATACAGGTTCAAAAATACCAAGTAGCATCTCTAATTCTGCAAATTCACCAGGTTTTGGTTGCGTATGAAGAGCTTACAAAACCTGAGCAACTGGTCAGGGCCAGTTCTGGTGTGGCCAAGGGAGCATCTCGGTGGGTGACTTCTCTGAGGCAAGAATGATGTTTTAAGGAGCACATCAAAGTGTTCCTTGGTACAGATGCACACAGTGCCCTTTTTTTTTTTGTCTTCCAGCAAGGTGTTCAGTTGTGTCACCACAACTGTTCTGTTATTTGAAATTCTTAGAATCAGAGAATGGCTGGAGTTGGAAGGGACCTTCAGAGGTCATCTAGTCCAACCCCCCTGCAAGAAGCAGGGACGCCCCCAACTACATCAGGTTGCTCAAGGCCTCATCCACCCTGGCCTTTTTCTTCATAGAAAGTACAAAAACACAACAGGGACAGTCTCCTTCCCGACCCCCAACTGTTCTGAGCATCCCATGGGGCAGCAACACACCAAACGCTCGAGCTTTTGAGCTGCCCCCGCCGCACTTGGCTCCCTGGAGATGAACCTGCCTCCATAAACTTCTTATCTCCTGCTGGTGTGGACAACCAGCTGGTGGGGGTGGGAGGAAAAAAAAAAAAAGGAGCATGGGTGAACAGAAAGATCAAACATTTTATGTTGAGTACTTTAAAAACTGTTCTTAATGTGCTATAAAAGGGGCTGCGTCGCGTCTTCATGAACTGTGTGCGAGAGGAGAAGCACCGGCTGTAAAGTTGTCGCCGGTTACGTTTGGTTTATAGTTGCAGAGGCTGCCCAATAATGTGATCTTGGAAAAGGTAAACAACATAGTTTTAACAGTGAAAAATATGCCTAATATAAATACAGTGAAGTTCATTGCTGTTCAGAACTTGAAAAATAAGACTGTAAGGTTGCATTTTCTAGCGGAGTTAACAGAGGAGCACAGTGCAGCCTTACAAGCAATATATCCGAGAGAGAGAAAATAGGTAATACATCTCACATGGGGAGTCTCTGTGGCATTCACATGGAGGAGAG
>VXBZ01006907.1:11561-39061 GCA_013399135.1 Heliornis fulica | reverse complement strand
ATATAGGCTAATACTTTTTCCCCCTCTCTTCTTTCCATTGCAGCCTCTCCAGTTATTGCAGTGCATTGTTGATGAGGTGAGTCGTCGTCTTATGTGCTTTCACTCCTAAAGTCATTCCTAATGGAGTGGAAAGCTTATATTTTGTTTCCTAATGAAGCACAATGCCCAACATCCTCAGAGCACGAGTTGCCTTGTGCAGCTTGGAGCTGTCGTACATGAACTGGCCTCGTCCCACTTTATTGCTGTTTTTCTGCTCTAATATTGAGCCTTTGAAAGGCTCCATCCTCTCAAAGGCTGAGAGTTGGAACGGAGACGCTTTGGAGCGGGCGTATTTCATCAGGGCTAGATCAGACCAAGGGTGGCTT
Source organism: Heliornis fulica (assembly GCA_013399135.1). NCBI lineage: Eukaryota > Metazoa > Chordata > Aves > Gruiformes > Heliornithidae > Heliornis > Heliornis fulica. The sequence continues at coordinate 38,696 of VXBZ01006907.1, read as the reverse complement.
GACTGGGAGGGAAAGCCAAAGAGTGGATAGGAAAGCATCTAATTGTTTTTATGTAATCAGAAGGACCAAATGAAAAGCTGAGGTGTGGGAGATCCAGGTGTGAACAGTAAACTGAATTTCAGTGGCCGATGTCATGTTTCTCAGTTGAAACCCGTCCCCCTTCCCAAGCAGGGGTCCCAACTCTTGACAACAGCCAAGGGCAGGCTGCTGTCGGGTTTGATTTGGTTTTAATGTTTAATATGATGATATTGATGGTAATTAGGAAGTTTGAATGCAAGAAAAAAGCCATAACTTTTTAAAGATTTGCATCATCCTCTAGCAGAGTATCATTGCTGGCTTGTCAGGGTGGAGTCACTGGGTGTTGACGTGGCTGTTTAGACCATTCGGCTGCATCCAACCTGTCCTGTGTAACGTGTTTGTGTAGCTCAATGCAAGCTCACAGCCAGTGTGGTCATCTTGTATCTCTGTCTGTAACTGATGCTAAGCCCAATGCTCTCACCTGTGGTGACCACTTTTGTCTGAAGGCAGTTAAATTAAAATTAGTAAGTATCCTCTGTGTAAAGGAGAGGAGTTGTCCCAGTGCTGGCTCTTTTACCTGGCTCTCTGGTAGTCTGGTTCTTTGGGAGGTTTTGGGGTGACACTGTTTCTTTCATCTTTTCCACCCATTGTCATTCCTGTTACATACATATTTGGTCAAGGCTTGGGAATTCCAAGCACCAGTGCTGTATATTCCATCAGCAAAAGGCCATCACTGTCCTAGAGGAGGTCACTTAAAGACAGTGGTATTTTTACCTGCTGGACAAATTACTGGGCTGGTACCAGTGCCTTAATCAAAGCTCACTATTTTAACACACACCCCTCAAGAGCTGCAGACCGTGGGAGACCTTCTTACAGCTTTCACATCTCTTCCTCAAGGTTAAAATTACTCCAGGCTCCTCACAAAAGCCTGAACCAGCGAACCTTGCGTAGTCTTAACACCCGAGTGCCAATCCAGCCTCAGCATTAGCGTTTTGGCGTTCGCTTGTTTCAACTTCCTTTCCATTCCCCGGCGTTCCGCGGAGCGGTCGCTCTCCTGAGGGTGGTTCAGAGGGCACGGTGCTTGTGGGCACGTTAAGATTTTCAGGTTACAGAGCATAGCTCAGCAGAAAGTTCCTTAAGTGCAACTCGCTTTGTTTTGCGACGCGCTCGATGTCTAAATGGAAGTTGCGTTCCATAACGTTTAGAGCCCGGGGGGGGGGAAGAGGAGGATGGATTGGCTCTGTAGTTGTCTGCTCGGTACTTGGGTATTGTTAGGGGGTCATTTAATAAGATATATAGTGTTTAGAGAGCGGCTGCTGCACCTGGAAGTGCAAATTGGTGGCATGACGGTGTCTTGGAGGACATTTATAGTAAGGGTTGTTCTGTTCTAGCTCGTGGGTAGTGCTGACTTTAACAGATCCTCCTGCCACCAACAGCCTTGTCCTGTGTACAAAGACCTCAAAGCAAAATGTGTTTAACTCACAAGTAGCTTTTATTTTCCCCCTCCTTGCTTTGTCTTTGTAAGATGGGCCTCCTGGGGAATGACAGGGGGGGAGACTTGTGTGGGTAATACACACTCTTCCTTCTACGCAAAGGAGAGGGAGAGCTCTTTACTCTCTGGTACTGTACAGCTGTTGTTGCCACCATGAGTATTAAAGATTAGAAATGCTTAGTGTTGTAAGACTGATTATTTTGGGTCAAATTTTCCCCTTGGCTGTAAGGAGGTCCTTAAACTCACAGGAGGTGGGAGCAGAGCCCCTCTTCTGCCACAGCGCTCTGCAGCCCGTCCCCATTGGGACCCCCAGATACTGGTGCCGAATTCCCCACCTACCTTTGTGACGACCAGAACAGCAAGGAGTGACAATCTGTAGCTCTCTTCTCCCTCAGATAGCAGCGCTCCAGTAATGGCCTGGCTTCTGGCTGAGCTGTGGGGCCATAGGATGTGAGAGGAATATCTGCAGCGGTGGCATCGAGCTGCCTCCAGGACTTTCAGTCCCCAGGGAGCTTCATGCCATAGTAATAATTTGCTGACGTTGTTGCAGTTGAAAACTCTGTGTCTTTTTTGCCTCCTTTTACTCTGGAGTAAGGTTTGGACATTTGACTCCTAAGAATGTGAGCAAAGAGCTCTGTGGAGTGGAGTATTTCTTGAAATTGGGGCTTTGCCAGCAGTGTGCTTTCCCCAACTAAGAAATCCAGAGCCTGGTATGGGGAGAAACCAGAAGTTTTTAAAACTGATGGAAGTGGAGTAAAGTTAAGACCTTGGTCCTTTGTAACAGTTGATTATTACACCAGCAGCCATCGGGTTTTTGTAGAGCTGTGCCACGTTCACCGAAAGACAGTGGGAATCCAAATGTTCTGTCCGTTCACAATCATCTTTAATTCATGGGATTTATGGGTGACTGAACTAGTCTAGAAGCTGCTCCTGTATTACCTAGGTGTCCTGGACTTTTCTCAAACTCTGCAGGGTGGCACTCTGTGGAATAAAAACTGTCCTTTGGAGTTTTTAGATGTTTTGCTCTCATAGGGATTTTCAGAGATTAAGAGTTTTCAGACTCCTAGTGAAACATATGAGACCTAGCAGGTCACTTGGGCTGTTCAGAAACTTTCTGTTCACTTTCTAGGACTGAAACTTGCAGAAATTCAGCAGAAAGGACTAAGTGATTTGGGAATCAGGATAATTTAACAAAAAAGTGTCAGCCACGATGGTTCTTCTCAAATCCCAGTAAACTGCACCTGACATTTTTTTTTTGTTGTTGTTAAATGATGTTATTGTGCTTTTAATGGTGTTGGTTCTGGGATTATTTTTTAATGGCAAAATTAGCATTTTGTGAATAGGATACATGCCTGCCAGAACCTTTATTTTTTAACATGTGGTAACTTATGGAGGAATCCGATCCAGCTACAAATAAGACACGCTCATTTAAGCAACGGCCCTAATGGCAGCAGCATCTCCCACCATGGTAAGATTCCTGCTTCTGGTCCAAAGATGAGGATAGACTAGTTGTTGATGTAGTTCATCCTGCAACACAGCCAGCAGTAAAGGCAGTCTGCTGTTATTTGAGAGCTGAGAGTAATTTAATATTCCAGCACTCAACTTCGTTTGTCTCCAACTCACCGAAATGTTATATGGAGAGCAGTGAGCGGTGCAGATGAATCCCTGTTGGGAAGGACATGCATCGCTTGCTGTGCTCACAGCCCTTCCAGAAACACTCCAGCAGGAAGGAGAATGGAGGCTGCTGGAAGCAGGAGCTGCTGCCTGGCTTGGAAGGTGCCCTGGATGGGACCCTATGTTTCATGATCATGAAGACAAAGAGTTTGCAGTGCAGTCTGCTCAGCACCAGGATTTCACTCAAAAGTATGTATTTTGTCATCAGAATCTGATCCAGATGGTAACTCTCAAAATATGGACAGCAGAGCCCCAGAATAATGCTGTTGATGTTGCAGACCCCAGAAATAATGCAGCAGAGAAATTCAGTCCACCTGATGCCACGTAGTGGGTTGGCTCTGAAACCTAAAGATTGCAAGTAAAACCAGTATGCTTTTTAAACTTTCTTGCTGCCCACTGTCTCAAAACTCCTCCCAGTATTTATTTATTTTATTTTTAGCTTAACTGGTCCCTGCTCAGCCTCCAGCTCCTGAGCCACCTCCCAGAAAACATGCCCGGTCCAGTTAAGTGTTCCCTTTGCTGATGTCTGCCAGAGTCAATCGAATTCCACCCCCAAGCAGAGATGTGTGAACCATGGCCATGATTATAATTGTGCATTTCACTTTTAATGCATCTGTTCAAAAGGTAAATGAAGGTGCTCTGAATTTTCCATTTGGGAAACTGGGCTCTGCAGCAGAACATGGGGTCAGGTTTTCAGGGAAAATCAGAGCTCTGGTCATAGCGTAGTTTTCTGTTCCTTGCAGTCAGTTGAAAGGTGGTGTTGTGTTCCAGATTCTTCCAACCCATAGTTACTCATCTCCCTGGTACCTTGTTGTCAAAAGTATTCTGTAGGAAATGACTGTTTAGTTACTCCTTTGGCTGTGTTCAGATGCAACATTCCAAAAGCCTCCCAAAAAGTCATCGTTGCTGATAGCGAGTCAGGTCAGTGTAGTAAATCATCTAGACAGGATTGCTGCTGGTGCCTGGGGATCCCAAAAGGCCAAACCCAACAGCTCTGTGCTTCTCAGAGTGTCACCTTCCCTTCTTTTTGACCCTGTGGGTTTTACCTGTAGAGGTGTCTGCTCTGCCTCCCAGGGGTTGGACAGAGCTCAGCCTGTGGAAGGTGTCCAGTAGGCAGTCCTCCTGACTTAAGCAACTCTTACATTTTCCTTAAGCTCTCCAGGGCTGTTTTGTTTGACCTTTATTTAGTTTGAGTATCCCTTCTAGGAAAGCAATTATTGCCAGCCCCTTGGGTGGTTGCTGTAAACTGGGTTTCGCTGCACTGGAGCAGTTGTGGTCACAAGCTCTGTAGTTAAGCATCAGCTCTGGTTTCTATCTTCTTCATCACCTGAAATAAATTAATTTGGGTTTCCAAGATTCCATAGCTTGTCTTGGTGTAATAGTCACTTAGGTGTTGGGTTTGGCTTGCTATTTTTTTTTAATGTATTGAATTTAGGGTGGACGATAACATGGTTCATCATTTTTCATTAATTATTGTATTATCCCAATTACAAGTTTCAGGAGTTGAGGCTTCCAAGAGCAGATCTTATTTTTACAGACAGGAGGCAGCATCAGAAAACCTGCCAATTTTGACAAGTCAGGCAGAAATTCAAAAGAAAAATTAATTAGTTGTACTCATGAATCGTTACTCTGATAGTTTCATGAGTAAGTAGTGAGAAGCTTTCCATGAGTTTCTTGAGCATTTCTGTTAAGTGCCCCCACAGAGATACTCGGTCTCACAAGACTGCAGTTTAATCTAGCTCAAGGACTTTACAAACTCCACAAATCAAAGACCTCTTTTTTTTTTTTTCTTCTTTTTAAATTAGTACTCTAGAAACATTTAGCAGCATCAGTTAATGCTGGCATAGTGTTACTGCTGAGCTACGAAGCATTTCAGTGCCCACAATTTTTCAAGTTTTCCCATGGAAAAAAAAATAACATGGACTTAATACATGTATCCCATATAATTGTTCCTATTCCCTATATTTTTTTATTTTAAACTGATTAATTATATCTTTCTTTATTGCTACAGCATAACATTAAAACTTCACAGGATGTTCAGCTTGGTCAAATACCACAGTGAAGAGCATTCATTGTCTCTTGAGTGCTGAGTTTCAGTGCTACATTTTGCTTGGCTCATAATGAAACAAGACTTTATTTTTTTCTTTAGGAATTTCTCTTTAGAGTCTCATGTATCAATTTAAATGCATGAACAGCTATATTTAACCCTGAATATTTCTGAAGATACCTGTGCAAGAAAAGCTGGTGTTAGGATATACACACGTGTTTGTGAGTGTGTACTCAGACCCAGCATAATTCATCTGCTGGATAAGTTGTTTTGGGGTAATACTTTTATTGAGACAGAAACTGTGACCTTACCAGTGTATGAGATTCAGAGACTTATATAGAAACAAGGTAAAACCACAGGTAGGAATTGCTGAATAATTACCTTTAGACCAACCTGAGCAAGAACCTTCCCAAGAGGGCAAGCTCATTTAATGGTTCCTAAAACTCAATCTTGTGGATGTCAATGGTCATGCTTGATTATTTGCAGCAGTGTTTTATGAAAAAGCAATAAAAATGCATTGGGAGGGTACAGAGGAAAAAAGGGAACAATAAATGGGTTGAGTTTTTCAATTGAGTCCCTTTGGTGTGAACAGGTAAAGGCTGCGTTTCATGCTGCTGTGCCTTAGCTAGTTGAAATGTGCGTGTGTGTCTGTCTACCCCAAACACTGCTGTGCTCTGCCAGCTTATGATCGACAAGAGACCAGCAAGGAGAGGAAAAAAATTCTTATGTTTGTTTTAGAGAGAAAGCAATTACAGTTACAGTTAGAGGATTAACCTGTTTTCCCAGCTATGTGTACGCTTCTCCGCGAGGCCCTTCGGAGAGACACACTAACAAGTCCTAAGCTTGACGAGAGGTGGAAAATGCCATGTCGTACACTCTCGATTATTCCTGATGTTAATTACACTCTTCCACTTCTTTCCTTCCTAATGGGCTCTGAAAAATATCCCACAGCAGCAAAATGCTGCACCAACCAAAGTATCTGCTGATAGGGCTGGGTGTGCTCGGTACGAGCGTGGGTTGAGCGTACGCCGTGGTTTCAAGAACTGGGGGAGCTCTGCAGAGAGAATCGCTGGTTCTCACGTGATTCGGGGTGTTAGAGGTAGGCTGAGTGTTCTGGTGGATAAAACACTGGCCTTTCGACCTTGGTTCCTGTCCAGCTAGAGATCTGGAAATAAATGAGTTTACTGCTGCCACTCCAATCCCAGCAGACGAAGCTTCACACCGAAATGCCCCCACGTATAATTTGTCACATTTGGCACCTGCTACTAAGAAAAGAGCAAGAAGTGACCTGGTGCAGAGATGTAATCATCTTTCACCTTCCTGCTGGGGGTGGGAGCATATCAGGGACGGTCCAGAAATGCTTTCAAGTCTGGGCCTCTGAGCCACCTCCAGACATCGCCGTCTTCTGCAGACTTGTTAGTGGTAGGAAACCATCTGCCATTAGGTTTGTGCAAGGTTTTTGAAGTAGATTAGCTAGAAAGTCAGAAATGTTTTGGCTTGGGGTGGGTGTTTTTTTGATTTTTTGTTGGTTGGTTGGTTGTTTTTAAGGAGTTCTGTGCAAGATAGTTGTCCTTGTAGGAGTTAATCTGAACAATATTGTAATTTGCTGGTGTTGTTTGAAACAGCTCGGTAGCTGCGGTGTATTTATTACATGTAATCGCACCTGACAGCATTTCTGGCACATCTCAAAGTGAAGTTTGTCTGAAAACAAATCAATGTTTTGCCACAAAGTAAAATGCAGTGTATATTAAAAAAAAAATAGTATTCTTTGAAAGCTTGAGTGAGAGAGATGCTGGAGTGTATAAAAAGTCTTGAATCCTAGAGGGGTTTTTTTAGGCTGAAGTGCTAAACCAGAAACGCTTTGTGAAGCGCACGCATTATTTATTAGATACTGCCATTTCAGCATCCATGGACAAGTTGTGGAATAGGAGTTTCTGCCCAGAGGAGATGATCATTTCAAAGACAGGGTGTGCTGGGGAAGCCCAGAGGAGAGAAGAACTGAAGTTCAGTTTGCTCAGTTCTGCTAACTTCCCTCTTGTGGCCATAGAGCCATAGGACCATGGCATCTCCTTCTGCACAGGCACGCACACTGAGGAGAGAGTATTGCTAAATAGCAGTAGCTGTGGGGAATGGGGAAATTTAACCCTTCACAGACAGGGAGCTAGCAGATGAGACAAAGGGTAAAACCTGTTTGCACTGAGGATATCAACCCTCATTGCCCACGAAGCATTCTGAGCTCGTTCCCTGAGCCTGCACAGCTCTGCAGCCTGGTTTCTCCTCTGGGGGACGTGTTTATGACCAGCTGCCATCGTTCTGCACCGTGGCTGCCCGTCAGACTGGTCCCCAAAGGAGGCAGGAGGAACATGAGTTTGATATTAACACATAGATGGGGGCTTTGCCATCACCACCTTGAAGGGTTCAGGTAGAAAGCTGTAGTAGCTGATTTTCCTGTTACACGGAGATCGTGGGCTTTGTCTTTCTTCAGAAAGGTTGTGATAAATCTCAGACTTTCAGTCACTTTGAGAAAATGCTTCACACTCAAGAAATCGTCTGTTGGGGTGTGACCTCTGGCATGTCATGCCTTTGGTTTGTGTTGCTGGTCCAGGTCTGCTCCCAGATGTTATTGATGTAAGACTGTTCCCAAAGAAAACAGGTTTGGCCAGGTAAATCTCCAAGTTGGACAGAAAAGAGTGGAAAGGGGCCTTGTCCTTATTTATTTATGGGTTTACTGGACATTATTTATTTCCCCAGCCTCAACAGCATCTCTGCTTAGTGAGAGCAAACAGATCAGGAGAAATTTTGAATAATAGGCTTGAGGAGTAGGTGAGACCTGTAATTCCAGCTCTTACTGCATAGGTTTTGAAGAATTGATTGGCTTCTGGACATGCTATTAGGTGATTCCCTCTTCCTTTGTTTAGATCTGTGAAGAAAAAGATAGAGTCAGTAATGTTATTGCTGCCTTCAAAAGTGAGAGTGTGTGGAGGGCTTGTCTCACTATTCTCGTTCTCAGGTCTGCGTTTAGATAATGTGACTTCCCCAGATAATGTGACTTCCCCTAACTCCATGGAAGCCAGTAAGGTTAATACCAGAGCCTTGGCACTCTATAAATTAAATATTAGGAGAAGTGTTTGAAGTTTAAAGCCCTCCCTCCTCCCGCTAGCTCCGATTTTCTGCTGCTGTGCTTTCTTCTTTATGCCTGAGCACCTTGCTGACAAGTGCTAATAACAAAATGCCAAGAGAGGGTCCAGTCGGAGTTACCACACATTAAACATTCTGAACTTGTCCTTTTGCTCATAGATTGTGCATAATTAATAATTAAACGGTTTCAGTTGTAATGGGTTGACCTTCTTGAACTGTTCATTATTCACAAGGCAAAGGCATCACTCAAACTTTTTTTCCTATCGCCCTTCCCCGTTCTCACTGTGTGCTCACAGTTCGGGTGGTTTGGGGAGATCAGAGGCTGATCTTGGCTCTTCCTGCTGTGTATCCCAGGTAGGAAAATGTCCCTTGGATGCTTAGGGTGACAGCCAGCCTCAGGAATAAGCTGCTTTGGGGTGCATCGACCCTTATGTCCATTTGTGTCTTCACTGCCCTTTTAGCAGCATTCCCAATATGCACTGATTAAAAAATACGGTGTTTAATGGCAGCAAAGGCACCATTTCCTAGCTTACAATGACTACATCTGTTCCTCACTCCTTTAAAATCCTGGTTTTCTTCATTTTAATTTGCCTCTTGGAGTATGATCTCGGTGTGGGGTTGGTCATCGGGGTGCAGCCAGGCCATTCCCTGTGGTTACATCACATGTGTCAGTATTGCATCACATGGTATAAACTACATAGAGTCTCAGCCAAAGTCTGAGGTCCTTCAGGATACAATACAGGATGGGTTTATTTTGTGTAGTCTTGGAAATCTTGGCACAGGTTGGATTTACTTTGTGTAATATTTTGGAAATCTTGGCTTTTATACAACAACATCATGATCACTCAAGTTACAGAGATAGTGATAACAACCCTTTCTCTCATTAGCGATGGCTCTAACTAGAAAATCCTCAAAAATACTCCACAAATGTCCTGGCATAGAACAATATCAGAAATTTAAATACTTCTGCCACTGGTTTCCCTGGGTTGATATAACAGAATGGACCTTTGTATCTAAGGTAAAACATTTTGAGGCAGTGTTTCAGTATTCACCTTTGGAATCCATATTCTCTGTATTTTCACAGTTCAGCTAAAGCCAAAACCTGCTGCCTCTTCCCCCATCGTGCCTATGCCATGAAGCAACAACTGGCTCATACACACAGGAGTGAAATTCAGGTTTTATCTGTACTGATTGGTGTGCCCTAACACACATTTCCCAGCGAGTATTTTCTTCAGTGTGATGTGCTCTCCCAAAACACTTGTGGTTTGTCAGGCAAAAAGCCAATAAATTTGTGGGCACCCTGTCTAAAATCGTTGTGACAACAGTTAAATCACATGTTTTTCATCTAGTAGGTGTTCATCTCCCCTCAATCTCTTCTTTGCTCCTGAGAGCAAACCGACCAAGCCATGGCCATGACTGGCAGGATGGGCATGAAATACCCACATTGTATAGAAAAATGTCCTCTAAGAGAAAGGGGGAAAAAAAAAAGGCATTTAATGTTTATTGTCATCCAGGTGATGTTTTCTTGCATGCTTCTGCAGGAGCACCTTGTCTCCTGGCTGTGCTGCAGCTCTGGTGAGCGTGGTCAAGGCGTTAATGCTGACATTGGAGCAACTTCTTCCCTTGCCTGTGCAAACCCCGATGCTGGCTTGGGACAGTGAGATGCTGGTGGCTTCAGAGCAGTTTATCAGCTGTTCCTCTTCTCCCTTATAGGAAGTTTCACTCTATGATGGGTCTGTCATCTGTGATTGCAGAAATTATCACCTCCCACGTTAGTGTGAAGTGCCATATGCCCGTCCTGTTCCCCAGCGTGGGCTGATTCGAGCTGGCAGCCCCAACAGTGGGTTTTCTTTACTTAACACAAGCCACAGGGGTAGCTGGTTGGGCAGAGGAATGCCCCAGGGAACCACCTCCAGTAGTTTTGCCCTGTAGTTTTCAAAATGATCTGTCATATTCTCCCAGAGTGATTCCTCCCTGGTCTGCTTCGAGTCGGTCCAGCCTGGGGAAAGCGACGTTTCCACCTGGAGCACAAACCCAGGAAGGTTTTGCTGGACAACAGATGATAATGGGAGAGGCAAAACCTGCTGGGCTCCAGAGTGGATGAGCAAACCCGACGTTCTGCTCTGCATTTTCAATATTAATACGAATAATTTTCAGGCGCAGCTCTTTGAAGTGGAGAAAGTTTAATTGCAGTGCTTATTTCCTTGTGTTCTTTCTGCTCTCCTGTGGAAACCCTCCTAATATTGATGTCATTTATAAGTTTAGAAACAATAACCTCTCACTCACCCGGTCTAAGTTCAAAGAGAATTTGGGTGTGTGGTATCAAACGCTCCTTATATTTAATAGAAGTCTTTGAAAATCGTAAAGTAATTTTGGCCTCTCCTTTTACTCTCCAGTTACTTTTGATTTAATTGTATTTTCCAGCAGTTTCCAATTGTTTGAATTGGAAACAAAGCCTTAATAAGAGTTCTAGTTAATTTTCTGTCTTGTAATTACCGATCTCATTTTTCTGATAATTGGCCACAGCAATTATATGTATATTTACTAATCACATAGGAGGCTCTGCAGTTGTGTCTATCTGCCACCATTGATAATGGCACACACATTGCAGAGGTGCTTTTATCATCTTCTTTTTTCCACTACATCAAAGCTATTTCCTCACATTCTCAATAATGAATACATGCATGCATTTGACACAGTTGTGTGCTAGAGAAATTGTTTGGCTCCCACCAAATGCTGCACGCTCCGAGTTTCTTGCCTGCAGCGCTGGAAGGTTGTATGTAATGATATATTGCTCATCCAAATGGCCAAAGCACTCCAAAGCACAGTGAGATTAAAATAAGTCATTCCTTTGTTAATTTAAATAGGTGCATGTATCATACTTTGCAGGGTACTTTGTGTAGGGATGTCAGGGAGGAAAAAAGCCGCCGAAAGGTATTTTTAATAGCAAATGAGAATAGATGAGAATGGAGTCATTTGCAGCTGCCTGTTTTATGTGGCTCTCTTGTTCCAACTGTAGGTCTAATGAGATGACACTGTTAAAGTACTCTGCAGTGTAATTTCATTACATCCTGAGCTGTTACACTATAAACACAGTGGAGCTCTCTGTCATTCTTGGAAAAACTCCTAAATTCGTAAAGCCCCGTCTTTGCAAATGGTGATGATGTTTGTTCCCTCTTTGTATCTTTTTTTTTTTTTTTCTTGTGCTCTTAATTTTTATCTTTTTTTTTTCCCCTTTTCATAAATACTGGGTGGTTATTTTCTACCTCTGGACTGGTAAATCCTGCAATTTTTTTTCCTCTTAAAATTCCTTTCTCCTTTTAAATCTAGAACAGACAGCGGATGAGGACAGCCTCTAAAATGAATAAGTGTAAATAAACATGAGTGTAAATAAATAGCAAATGCAGTGAAAGAAACAAAGGTCAACACAAGAATAATTTCACAGCTCTTTGTTAATTACAAGACCATTTGTGTGTTACTTAAATAATCATTAATTTCTCATTTACACTTTCCCTACCTTCCTTTTTACCCTGTGGCTATCATTGTCCTTTTTTCACCTCCCCTCAGTGTCTTTCCACATGTTTTTACCCATTGTGTAATACTCATTAGTTGAAATTCAGTGTTTTATAACACATTCTCAGAAGAATTTGTACCTTTCTCCCTCAAATTCTCTGTGTGAAAACTGGGCTTTGTCGCTGCTTTTTTTCTTTCCTCTTTTCCCGTTGTTGTTGTTGTTGTCGCTGTTACATTACTCTCCTTTAACAAAAACAACAAAAAAATTATCTTCTCTCCTTCTGACTCTGCTTCTTGTTTCAATCCAATCCCAGGAATCGCCCGTCCTTCCAGCCGGGGAGTTCTCTGAGCCATTTGTACACTTCATCACTCAATGGTAAGCTCAGTTTGCAAACATGCCATGCCCTCAATGTAAATGATACATGCCATTAACTCTGCAGCTCGCCGAGACCTTATGGCTTTCCTTGCATCCTTTCTGAGAGAGGAGGGACTTGGGGGCCTTGGGCAGATGGGGCAGCAAAGCTAAGCAAACTGTTTAAATTATGTAAACGTTATTTACACAAAGGGTCGTAAAAGTACTTACAAGGGGGTTTTTCCTGTTTTAATAAACCTGCCCTGAGTGTGGGTGCAGTCTTGTGCACCGAGACTCCTAAAAATCCATCTGGGGGAGGGTAAAGAGGCCACAAAGACTCATGTAAAATATCATTATTCAGGGCTCTTTAAAATATTGCTTATAAAATTGCCTCAATATTTAGAAAGACAGGCAGCTTTGATTAATTCGTTGCCTTTTCGGTAAGTAATTTTTACTGAGAGTTGTACTTTAAAACACACCACTGGGTATATTTTCTTTCCTTAAAACTGAATAGGTCATTACAAAACCTTTTAAATGAAGGGAGAATCGGGGAGAGGGGGAATTTGTAGGATAAAGAATACATTTCTTGAGTGACTAGAAAATAAAAATCTAGAGGATAATGATCCTAAAGAAACAAAACGATGGGAAAATCTTATTTTGAACTGTCTCATTCCTCTCACCCTGAAAAAAAAAAAAACCAAAAACCACCCCAAAACCACTAAATTCTATATGGCAGAAGAAAGAAGCTTTGAAATTTGCACTAAAAATGGATGTGTCTGACGGAGGAGCATCCCTCTGTGAACATGCACTGCCAGGGCTGGATGCTCAGCCCTGCGAAGTCAGACGGAGCCATCTCAGCGTGCGGCGCTGCGGGCTGCAGCCTCGGGGCCGAGAGGGACCCCAGCTCCGGGGATGTGTCCTCAGCCGAAGCAAGAGCTGGAAGCCCTCAGCCCCACGCACGTCCCTGGGCCGGGCTCCGCTGCACTCTCGGGGTCTCTGCGGTACGTCAGGGCCACCGCCGCGAAAGTCGTCTCAATGAAATTGAATTTTGAGTATGTAGCAGAGGGGGAAGTGCCTCTCAGGACTGACATGGTATGTAACAAATAATACAGACAAGAAAAGCAGTCTGATTATCAGTTAATTAAAGGAACTAAATAATTAAAGTTTGTGTAACATAGGCCTCCATTTTCAATAGTTTCAGCTTACAAAGAGCGACGCTGTTGGGAGGATTCTGCAGCGCAACTACCTGATGTGTGGGGAGGTCTATGCACTTTATCCTTGTCAAAACAAACAAAAAAAAAAACAACAAAAAAAAAGATGACAAAGTGTTTAAAAAAAAATAAATTCTCATTTAGGCAGAGGGAGGGATAACCTGTGTTAAAATTTTCACAGATGTCAAACTGAAGCATAACTGATGGTGGCTAATAGCCTCGTTTTCCCCGGGGACGCAGCTACTTTGGACTGTCAGATTCAAACTGCTACCAACATACTCATCAGACAGCTTGCACTGCTTGCTGGTGCTGGCAGTATTCGAGGTGCTTGTTGGTATTTGGGGGGAAGGTGAATTGTGTTGTTAATGCCTCAGCACAGAGCATCCAGTATTTTTTACGGCATGTTATATTGGTTGTTTTTAGTGGGAGGTGTTAGTGATTCAGGATAGCAAATAAGAAGAAGCTCTGTGCTGCTCAAGCAATCGATTCCTAATAAGTATCAGAGATGTCAAGTGAATGGCATGCCAGACTTTATGACTTTATGCCAATTACACCATAAACACTGGCTGTTTGGCTGTAATCCAATTAGTCAGTAGGCAGCTCCTGATGGTCACCTCTGTGCCACGTTATTGTGTTCCTTCATGCAGCTAAGCACAGCCTTCAATAGCTAATTGCACCTGTTGCAGGGAAAACTAGGACTATTTGGATGAGAAACATGATCTTATAAACAGGTTAATGCTGCGTAATGAACTATCACCCTGCAGTGTAATGGAAATAAATGTGAAAAAATTAAGGTAGAAACCCTGGGGTATTGTGTGTTCTCCTGAAGCTGCTCAGAGTTACATTTCCCACCTGTTTGTATAACATTTTGTGTCAAGCTATGCAATAATCCCTAGCAAAATGGGAATCAACTCGCTGTGCCTTCTGAGCAGGCTGCTTTTCAATCATATCTGTATTTACAAACAGTGTAAACTACTCCATCCCATAAGGGTGGGGAAGGAAGAGCTCCATTACCATTTGGGTCACCGTTTGGCACCGTCTGCCATCAGCACATGATGAAATACATTAAGAAATACATTGAAATTCCTCCCCCTGTGTTGAAAGAGGGCATCCTCAGTGTTTAAGCAAGTAGAATGAACGAGCACTTGTTTATATATGACTGTTTTGTTTTGTGACACAGCATGAAAAAACAACCAAAGGAGAGGCCAGCACCTGAAGATTTAATGGTGAGTGAACCTTCAGAGCCCCTCAGTATGTACTTATCCACAAATACTTTTTATTCATGTATATAGAAGCATATCCTCTTTGTTTTTTTTTCATTTTTCAGTATTTACAAATTTAAACTTGTGTGGCAGGAGCACACAAACCAAAGATGGAGTTAAGATTCCACTGAAGTTGATGGGTATTTTGCCATTGTTACCTTCATCATGGCTAAAGTTTCACTTGTGGTTTGGGGAGTTAATACAGAACTTTCACAGCCAGTATTGAGTTTCAATCAAAACCATTTTGATGCTTAGTATAAGGGTTTTTTTCTCAGTTTTTATGTCCAGGGATTGCAGTTTAATATAGGTTGTTCTTTGTCATTGTTTGTTGGTCTTAATCTTTCAAAAGCTGAAGATTGAACCAGCGGATATGGTAAAAATACTGTATTTTTTTATGCAATGCAGGAGCTACTGTTTTCACTTGTGTTCATGTAAAATGGCATGAGATTGGCCACAGAAGGATGAGTTAATACATGGCTTTGGTCTGTCCCTAGAAGGGCTCTCGGTGCTGGAATCTGAGCTCAGAGACCACTTCTTTCGCTTGCAATTGTCAATTTTCACTAAGGCAATAATCGGGTACCTGCCCACAAGCTGGTCCCTTGTGCTCTGCACTCAGGGCACAGTGCTGCTTTGACTGGTTTTAGGCAGCTAGAAAAATACCAAATTGAACAGTTACTACAGATAGTTACAATAACTTACATTGTAGATAAGGGTTGTCGCCCCCCTCTGACTCCCACCAAGCATCTTTGATTTTGAAATGTTTCGTTACTTTTCTTTATAGTGTCTGTTTCTTGTAACATGGAGGTTTACATAAGCTCACCATAACTTATTTTCTGTGTATTAAATATCTAGGAATAATTTAGACAAGAGAAGGACACATTCATTGCTTGTTTACACTGAAAGTGGAATACAAAAACATTTGTATTGCCACTGTTCTCTAGTTAAGGGCTAATCTCTGAAGATGCCCTGGGGCAAGTATCTCACAATCCTCACTAGTCTCAGTTTAGATCCTGGTTAGTGAAGTATTTAACCATGAATCTCATTTTTTTATGCCTACTTCAGTATTTGAAGTTGGGCACCTGTTTAAATACCTTGGTAAAACGAAGCCTTAAAGTTTATCAGGGTCCCTCCGCTTTGTGGTGGTGTGTGCCTCCTACTGAAGGCTCACACTGCCTTATTTTGTCTTTTTTATTAACTTTTGATGGTTGGGAAATTCTTGCAGTTAGTCACATCTGAGAAAACTTGGAACAGGTTCTAGAGATGTAGACACATTTACCTTGTGCACTATTATGCTATGGCTGGATGCCTTAGCTATTAAAACAACGGAATAGGGTTTCATAAAACCTATATCTGTTTGTAAATGCGTGTTTCAGTGATGCAATAGGCCTGCCACTTATAAATAAAACATCTGCAGATCTCACATACCCCCATAAGTATATATGTATGTTTGTAAGCAATAACACCACTCCAGGGTGTAGAGTCATAAAAATGAGGCCAAAGGGTGAGTGCCTGCAGTACCAGGGAAGTGCACAGATTTATCTTTACAACTACATGCCCTGGAGTGTGCTAGTCCCCTTTTAGGGAGGTATTTTGTAAAATAATTTTCAGATCATAGCAGCTCAGGAAAAAAAAAAAAAAGACAACTAAGGCTTCCTACTTTTTAAACAAAATCTTTTGTTTAATGTATTTCCCCGCCCTCCCCACGCTACTTTCTCATCAATTATAAATGAACTTGCAAGAACAAGTACTGAAGCACAGAGTTGGCTGCTGCTGAAATAAAGAAGTGACCCAGTCGGTGCCTGCGATGTGCCTGACCCTCATAAGCTGCCCTAAATTCCCTCCTCCAGCCTGATGGGCTCAGAGCACCCTGGGCTGTTCTGCAGCAGACTGGCTGTGAGCTCAGGAGCTGCTCAACAGTTAAGCCCTTTCCCTTCCTGCATGTACCTGGTCTTGTCAAGGAGCACTTTATTTATGAAACCTAAAGCCTGTATATGCACACACATACAGTATCTCTATACACACAGTGTATCTATACGTACATATACGTAAATGTACATAAATTACCAGATTTTGTTGGAAGGCAGGGCCAGATTCTCCAGGTTCTAGGACTGCAATAACCCTTCTAGTTCCACATCACCCCTTTCTACAACCTCTGTTGTCATTCTGATGGACACCTCCGTGCTAACTATCGAGAGAAGGTATGGAAAATGGAAATACTGTCAGTGAAATCATGGACTTGTCAAGGTCAGCTTATTGTTGATGTAAACGAGAGTGTGACTTCCCCTCATTCACTGGGGTTTGGTTGGAGGTTTTTTATTTATTTACAAGAAATGTGCTACCAAGGATGAAAGGTGTAACACGTAATCATCGTTAGTGGAGTGCAGGCTTTCTCCCCTATGGACACTAACTGGACTGGAAGTCACTATTTTGTAACCAGTTTGGTATAATTAAAGACTGAAAGCAAAATGAAGGGAGCAGCACATCAATCTTTTTGCTACTCTCCTGATAATCAGTGAATTGTTAAATGCATTTTAAGAGCCAACTAACAATACCTGGAGTGCCAGATTGGCAACTCCAGTGGAGTCACGGGGTTACATCGGGGATGGATTTACCCCGTCTATCATGTTAGGAAGCCCTTTTTTTATAAAAGTCACTGTGTGCATTTTGTCAGAAAATAGGGCCAAAGCCAAGGCTGTGTGAAATTCCTGTGTAAAGTCAGGCTCTCTACTACCATAGATACTCTTGTGCAAGCGAACACCCAATTTCCCAAACAGCTGGCACAAACCAGGTTCCTCTATTTCCATTTGGCTGCTGTGCCATCTCTCCCCTGTACCCATCCACAACACTGGCTCTAACATCAGTTTCTCCATGTTCACATGGAGAAACTGATGTTAGAGATTTAATTGTTTCAAACTGACGTTTGTAACTGATGTCAGGATTTAATTGTTTCAAAGTATTTCAAGTTCACTGACTTTTGGGAGTGAAAAGAAGTCTTTTCACCAAGCAGTGATAAAATTGTCCATCCTGGAAAAGGAAGGATCCTTATCATTCACTGATGTTTTGTCTGAACCTTGTGCTTACTGTGTCTGCTCTTTTGTCTCCAGTTTGTTCCCTCTTCAGAGGAGAGGGGCGTACTGTCAATCAAACTGAACGTACGCCCGCTTCAGCGCCAGGGACGTCTGCACATCTTAGCGTATTCCTCCACCTCTCTTCCCTCCCCTTCCAACCTGAAAAGGCAAATCTCTGTATGAAGATCTTAATTTTTATTTTTCCCCTGTGAACTTCCCATTTTCCTCCAAAATGCAGAGTTTTCAGGCATCACAAGCCTGGCTCCCAGGGAAGTGCAGGCCCACATGGATATTTAGCGAGTGCGATGTGGTGGTACCGGTAAGGTTTAAACTCCCGCTCGTGCCACGTGTATGGGCAGGCAGCCACGGGCTGCTTTAGCTCAGAAAGCTGTAGATCTGACTGTATTTACGGTATTTTTTCAGCAGCTTTCCATTCTAAGCTCTATTTAATGGAATCTATGCATAGTAAGTAATCAGGTCAGAGAGAAGCAACATCCCCTGTTTGAGATCAATCGCTGGCTAATACTTTATCTAGGCCACTTTATTATCTCATGCTGATTCCATTCCCATTCTCCTCCTCCTTTGTAGCATGCACTTCAGCTGTGGTAAAAGTACGTATCGCATACATATTAAAAACATATACCCATTCTATCTGTATGTAAATGTGTGAGACACAGCTGGATATTGCAGGAGTTTGATTTACTAATAGTTATTATCTGTTCTAGCTGTTCAGAGGCAAAGAGAGTTTCAGAAAACAAGCTAGCGCAGAAATTGCCTTTATGATATCACTATCCTGCTTTGGTAATTGTTTAAAATCTCCCCTTTAGCTGGAAGCTCGGCCTTTTATTTTGCAGATTGTAGCGCGCGCGGTTCAGAAAGCCGGCAGAATTATTGAAGTCTCTTGTTGAGTTTTTTGTTAGCAGAGCATTGAACTCCACCATGCTGCATATGGCTGTTTAAGGGAAAGCCATTTACTTAAAGAAATGGTGTTTGAAATACCAGAAAGCCAAGGATGTAGCGTGTTCCTTTGTGCTTTCCCAGGGATGCGTTAAAGTACAGGGTGCCACTTGGATTTCTCAAGGCAGGTGGTGGGGAGGCACTGCTTTGGGCCAAGGATATAGTCAGCTTCTGCACTTAATTACTTTTACACAGGTCTTCTGATTTTCCCTACATCTCCAAATTTTAAACTTCTAGATTTTTATCCTTTTTATAAATTTAAATTACCATTTTTTTTATTTTGGTGTTTTATTGAGAGGTTTGCGTGATAAATTGTACATTATGTCAAAACCACTNTAATAATAATAATAATAATTTATTATTTTTAACACTTAGTGCAGTTTTGCAGTTTCCCATTCCTGTCCATTCAGCAATCCCTCTCTCCATTTCAGGAATGATGTTTAAACCAGGCACTCTGATCTCGTTAGCTAGGGTGGGCATTTTTTCAGCTAGATGGTTTATTTGTATAGTTAAATGTGTTAAAATATCATGATATTAAACTCTCAAAAATTAATTCTGGATGGCTGTTCCCCATGTCCAACAAGTATAGGAATTTAAAAAAGAGAAGCTTTTAAGCAGCTGTATTTAAGTAGTTGTATTCTAGGGGATTTGGACAGTGGCACTTCTTACCATAGAGCTAAAGTTGTTTGCACCTCGTATTAAACCATTGTTTGCAGCTTTTAGGAAATACTTCTCTAGTTCAAAGAAACATATGGAGAATCAGCATAATCCTACCTGGATTTTCATATAAACCTTCAGAATAAAGCCAATAAAATACTGCCACTTATGTTTGTCAGTAAAGAGGGATTTCTCCCCCAGCAGCTAATTTGTTTTTTGCATTACAGCAGTGGCATCATGAGGAGCTGAGGTGGCTGTACCAGTTGGGCTTTTTGGTGATGCTATAAAATATCTTGGTATTTTATTTTTCCCTGGGCCAATTCAGCATCTGTTATCAGCAATGATTGGTCCCACATAAAATTGTGCTTGACCCTGTGGTGAATAGTTTTGTTTGCAAACATTTAGACTCTCCTCTGTCACGGGGATCTCAGTTCTTCACCCCACAATAGGCAGAAATTCTGATGGACACCAAAACACATGCCAGTTGTGAAGGGAGGGCTCCTGGTTTCCCAAGGGAAACAGCACAGAGCCAAGTATTTTAGTTGTTGAAAATACAATAAATATTAGACAGTATCTGCAGTCTATTGATTCAGACATAGCGTGGACAGCAAGTCCCGGATCTAATCCTGGATACATTGGAGGCAATATCAAAATTTATATTGACTTATTGGCAGGCTAGGATTTTATCCTAGCACTCAGAATGTTCTTGTGTTTGTCATCTTTCTTGGTCAGGGTAGCTCAGGAGCTGGAGAAAAAAAAAACCCAAACAGGTGTCTGTGTTGCTCAAGTTATTCAGCACTCAGTTGAAGAGGAGAAAGGTGTGTTATGGATCTTCCCTCTCTCTCTTACCCTCTGCCTTTAAAAAATAATACACAAAAATAAATTCAAAAGCCATCTCTGTCCTTAGGGGTATGATTTGCTCTTCTTTGTCACTTGAGAAATCAGGTATCGAAATGGAGAAATACATAAGTGTCACTAAATCCAGCAATTACAGAGGACTAAGACTGTGACAAGGTTAACTTGTGTGCCTTAGAGTTTGAAGGTGTTATATTCACTCACTGCCTTCTGCAGCCCCATCGCTTGTATGGACACTGACTTTGTACAGGAGATGGGAACATCTGACTTTCTCTTTTTAACATGCCCTAAAGCCGCACAATACACCGGCACTTTCCAGTGAAATGGAAAAGAAATAGCTCGAGATGGCTTGAAGAAGTATTGGAAATCTAAGGAAATGGGACAAAAACACATCAGCAACAGCTTAGAGTGATACAGTTAATATTTTTGGTTACTTGAGTCTCCTGGGCTTTAGCAGTTTAATTTGAGCAAATGTTTCATTTGGCACTTCTGCTTGTTTTGTAGCTCTCCAGACACAGAGACAAATATTTACATCTCGCTCATTTTGGTAGCAGGATTGCAAGTCTTTCAGTTACGATACATTGAGAAGTTGTGCATTTGCCTGGTTGATATTTTTATGTCAGCTGTCTTCCCTACATATTTAATGAAAAACAAAGGATAAAAATAAAACCCCAAACAACCCAAACCTGTTAACTGTACCAGAATAAGAGCCATATTCCCAGAATATTGCCCTTCACATTCATTCTAAATTCATCGAGGAATTTGCTCTCATGGGTGACTGTTGAAATCTGCGTGCAATATTTATTTGTATAATAAACCTGGAATTTCAGATGGGTTCAAACACTCTGCATGGATTCAAATTGCTGGCATTTGTGTAGTGCCAGCTACAGTGGGTCTGTATTCTGATTAGCACCTCAAGACACTCCTGTGGTATTTAATAAGAGTAATAATTGCCCATGAATAAGCGGAGTATAAAGCAGGAGATACAGATATGCCTTCTTAGTGACCTGTGTGCATTATGCCTCAAATCCCTTAATCAGATTTGTGCCGGTTGATTCTTACAACTGTAGAAATTCAGCTGGAGGATCAGGGCCTAGAGTAGTAAAAAAATCAATTAATACTACTTTCTAATTTGTGTGGTTGACAAAAAAAAAAAACCCAGCATATAAATAGGGGACATTTTTCTACTTAAGAGGGGCTGCACTGAAAGATTTTTTAATTGGATTTTCATTGTGATTGACAGCGTTTGATTATGACAGTAACTTTATTTGGCTGGACTGTTAGAGCCCTCTTGTTCGGGGGTGTTTTGTGGTGGTTTTTTTTTTGTTGTTGTTGGGTTTTTCTCCATCAAAGCTCTTTTTTTTTTTTCATCCCTGAATCCCCAGAGGAGCAGCAGTGCCTGTGAAAGAGCCTTTTAGCACCTTTGTTGCAGCCATCCCTGGTGATGATTGGACCCAGCTGGTAGTAGATAGGAAAATGCGCCTTTCACAAAGAGGTTGCATCTCCCGTCTCCTCTGTTTCAATAATTTTAAGAGCCCCAGAAACCTGTTGAGGATTAGAAGTAGCTTTAGATGTGAAATGAGTGTTAAGTATTAGTAATCGGGAGATTAGGGCCCCGGGGACAATGGGAGATAAACAACTGCAATTAAGGCAAATCTGCCAGAGTAAACAAAATTTAGCAGAAACAGATGCCCTAACCATTTTGGGGGATTGATTGAAGGGCACCGAGGAATCGATTTTTGTCTTGTTTACACTTCCAAACCCCTGTGATAAACTGGGAGGCTAAATATTTCATACAGCCTGATTTTAGTTAATTTTTTTCCAGCTCCTCACAGTAGGTCTGCTCTCTGCTAACAGTGACCAGGCCCGAGTTTATTCAGCATTCACAGGGAGCAGCTAATTGTCTATGAAGGGCCCCTGTGTTTAAATGGGCTTGACAGGAATTTAAATTTTGTTTCAATCAACCTCTGTGCTCACAGCCTGCTCCAGTTTCTAATTTTTAAATTAAACATTTTTTATTTATTTATTTATTTGTTTTCTCCTGACGCTGCGGCCTTCTCCTCCAGAGCTGGCGGCTCACGCTCCCACCCGAGGCAGCTGCCGCAGCACGGGAACGCGCAGGTTTATTAAGGCTGTAATAGCAAAGCACGACGAGCCACAGCCATGGAAAAGTTCATTGTCCCATAAATGTGCATCTGCCTGTTTGGATTTAATGGGAGATGCTGGGGTAAACGCTCGGCTGGTGTAAATCGGGGACGGCTTCGCCGGCATCTGCCTGCACCTGCCTGCACGGCTGGAGGGAGCCGGGCTTTCCACCGGGGAGAACGGGGGGGGGGGCGTCGAAACACAAGTCTGAGAATGGAAATGGTTTTCGTGGCCTCAGTCATTTGTTCGGTGACCTTGTCAGAAATTCAGAGGAATTCTGTTTGGGGCTGTTTGCTTTTTTTACAAGCCAACTAGTGGTGATGTATTTTGTGCTCTTGTCCGTGTTTTCAGCAATGCTCCGCACGTTTATCTGGAGGTTGTTTCGGGCCTGTGCTGCTTCTGCTCTGGAGACGGGGTAGTTTGACAGCATTCTCATGTTTGATCATTTAATACTTGCTTTATTTAGTCTCTTTACTGAACCTGGTAGATATGGGGATGTTGTTTTGCAGGAGATGCAGACGGTGTGCAGGCATGTAGTGCAATATGATCTCATTGGGGTACTTTCAAAACCAACTTGTTCATCTGCAGAAAGTTGATCACAGAAATGCTAGCAGAGTGCAGGCTGTTGCATTCTCCCTGTTTGCTTCCAGACAGATCATTTTCAGGGGGTTTGTTTTCATTGTTGTTGCTGTTATTAGAATGTGTGTGTTTGCACATGTGTGTATGCACACAGCATTCTTTACTCCAAGGTTTGGTTGAAAAACACATAGGTGATTGTTTCAGTTTCCTCCAGCTTAGTCCACTTGGTTGTTTGGGGTTTTTTTCTCCCCAATCAATAGAAACCAGTTTCTTAAAACTTGGGAGAAAACAATGGGGATTTTTTCCACTCTTCTTTCCCAGGTCAGGGGAAGACTCATCATCACAGAACTCCAGATTGGTTTAGGGTGGGAAGAGCCCTCAAAGCCTCCCCCCCAGTGCCCCCTGCCATAGGCAGGGATACTGCCCAGCACCCCAGGGTGCCCTAAGCCCCATCCAACCTGGCCTTGAGCCCTGCCAGGGATCCAGGGGCAGCCACAGCTGCTCTGGGCACCCTGTGCCAGGGTCTCCCCACCCTCACAGTCCCTGTGTGAAGGAATTACTAGATCAGCTTTTAAAGTCCAACTACCTCTGGTGTCAGAGAGACCAATGCTGTGCTCACTGTGAGGCATGACCTGAAGACACTTCTGCAGGTGGACCTACATGAACATCTGAGTTTAGGTCAGGCATGCCTTTTCGGGGTGAATCTCTTCGTTTTTCAGAGCTACCACTCTTTCATTCCTATCACAGACAGGTCTTGAAGCCCATGAATTGAATCGATTTCAAATGATCCCAAACCAGAAGATGTGCTCCAGGCACACACCTAATGAGCTCCAGCTACTAATGGACGTTGTGTCTGCAGACCAGACTGGGGCTGGTCAGAAGTAAAACCTCTTCCATCCCCCAAACATTGCACCAACCGTTTCACTCCGCAGATCTCTTTCTGTTGTCGACAGCTTGCTAATGTTGACATACTCTTACCAGCCCTGGGCCACTCTCTCTATTCCTCTTCTACAGCTCTTCTTAACCTCAGCAGCACTTGCAAAAGCATGCTCCAAATCTATTTCAGTTGCTTTAGTTTTTTTTTAAGAGTCATCACCAAAAAAATAATAATACCTTTGCTGGGAGTTAGCTCGTTTTGTTGGCTAAGCACCACGAAGCATGCCAAGGACAGTTACTGGTTTAACAGCAAATATCAAAACCAAAACTGCTGTGGAAAGAATGATCTGCAGATGGGCAAATAGACTCCTCTGTGCCACAGCCAAAACTGATGCTCTGCAGTAAATTTAAGACTAGTATATGCCACAAAAAGAGAGCAGCAAAAATTAGACCCATCTACATGTGCACCCATGCACAGCCTGGGGTCCTGCAGTAGGGTGGGATGGAGTTGTTTGAAGTCACATCCCTGCTACAGAAGTCAGAGGAGCTGCACTGGGTCCTGCTGATCCAACCTGAAAAAAAACCCAAAGCCAAAACTATC
This sequence comes from Heliornis fulica, assembly GCA_013399135.1. Taxonomy (NCBI): domain Eukaryota; kingdom Metazoa; phylum Chordata; class Aves; order Gruiformes; family Heliornithidae; genus Heliornis; species Heliornis fulica. The sequence continues at coordinate 14,251 of VXBZ01006907.1, read as the reverse complement.
CCACTTGACCCTAAGTCTGATGATGCCCAGCCTGGGCACATCAGTCAATGCATAAAAGGTCTCTGAGGACTCTTTTTAGGACTACCAGCAGATTGTTTGGCAATGGCCAATGGCCAAAGCTTCAGAAAAATGTTGCCAAGAGGATTTTAATCATAATGGAAGGACCTGTAGTGCTGCTTAAAAATGGAAATTGAGGTGTGATGTGTGCATGGACAGTTGCTCTTCAGGTTTAAGATTTTAAGGTATAAGGTAAGCTGTTCTTCCTCTTGGTCCATCTCTTACAACTGAGGACTGCTGTTATTTAAAGATAAATTCCATAAATTGCAGCAGAATTTTGATACCTTGAGAAAACCACTAAAGCAGCCAGAAATCACTTTCAAATAACTTCATCACCTGAAAAGTACAAGTGGATTGATAAAAGTTGATCTACAAATAGATAAATAATATGGGCAGGGGAAAGGGAATCCTTCTCAAAAAAAAAAAAACAAAGGTAAGAAGTAGAGCTCCAAGACTTGACTGCTTAGTAGTGTTAATCATTTATCTTTGCTTAATGCATTTTGTGTTACCTTTTCACTATCTGAAATATCATCAGAGGGATAAAATCATTAGTGTGCTAATCTAGATAGCCATAGTTCTAACTCTGACCTGGGCTAATCTGCCTTTGCAATTTCAAGAACTATGTTTGACTCCTCTGAAAGTAACCTTAAATTGTAGTCTTGTAAGAATTCCAGAGCTGTATCCTTCACTCCTTCTCCTAATGAGGTTATGACCAAATGCTCATTATAATTGCTTTAGACTCCTTTTAATTTTCAAGCTTATTAATCATAAGAAGAGTTATTTAAAATTGCATAAATTAATCTTAGATTAAAAGCCCATCAAAGCCTCGAAACAATTAAGAATAAGTAGGATTTCCCTGGGGCAGCAAGTTTTATTTTAATAGTGTAGTCAGGTGGATATCAGAACATTGAAGTATGGTAGTGATTAATGTATGCAAAATTTAAATGAGAGTTTTTTAAATGGCAAATCTAAATCACATATTGACCTAACTGTAGGCTTTAACTGCATTGTCTGTCATATATTTAAACTGTTTAGTAATCAACATTTTAATTACAGTGTATGGTAGGGAGGCCGTGCAACAAACAAAACTCGCCACTTCCCGACACTCTGCGTGGAGCTGCTGAGCAGGGCTGGGGCTCTGCCCCTGGCTGTGCACACTGAGGGATGAGGAGAGGGCAGAGACTTCACAGAGACAAACAAATCTCGATTTTGCTTGTGGATGTGTGCTTGTCCCTGCTTCATCTCCATCCAGAAATCACCACTGATCGATGCAGCTTTCTGGCTCTTTGCTACCCCCACTGTTCCCTAGACACACCGGGCTGCTTCCTGCACTCTGGGCTGGCACAAGCTACAGGTGATGTCCTCAGTGGTGGGAAATCCTGTGAAAACACTGTCTTCAGGTATGCTTTTGTGTTCTGGAGACCCTGGGCCCTCAGCCTGTCTGTGCCACCTGCAGCTTTGCAGGCTCCTGTGTCTTTAGTCCTTGCTATGGGAGATGATTTCACCTCAGCAGCAGCCCAGAGCAGGCTCTTGGGGATGCTGAATTCTTTTCCAAGCACAGCAAGAGGCAGTTCTTGCCATGAATAGTCACTATTCTCAGGGTGGGAACTGGGGGAGAGAACTGGGCCAGTAAATACTTGGTCCCAGATCAAACAACCATGCAAGTACATCAGAAAATATGGTGTTTTATGACTAAACTTGCTGTGATTCAACATGCACAGTCCCATCACTGCAGGTGCTGCATGGAAGAGATGGGGAGGGGGCTTCATTTCTGGAGGAGCTTGTCTCTCAAAGCAAGGGCTGACCTTGATGGAGCTTTGGGACCCCCGGGCCTGCTTTCTAGACAGGTGTGCTCCTCCTGGTCTCCACTGCTTCAGGTACTTTGGATGCTCACCCTTTCCTCTAAAGGGTTACTTCCCCTGGTCAAAACACATCCTAAAATTGTAAAAATAAACCAAGCAGCCAGGTCACACTGAAATAGTGTCCTGTGAGCTGTTCTCACCCATGTATGTGTTCTGTGAATCCATGGATCAGTGTGGGTGTCTGAAGCCTTCAGGTTTTTTACCCTACTCCAACCTTAGAAGTGAGTGGTGCCTGCAGCAGCTCCTGAGGAGGCCTCCAACCCCTCCTGTGCCTGTGAATTAACAGTGTTTAGGGAGTCAGCAATGGAGTATTGGCCTGAGGATTCCTCGCTGCTATTCCTGGCTGTGGGAGCAGAAATCAGCCTGGTGGATAGCTAGCACAGATAATTAGAGCAGCATTTAGCTTGGCTTGTCCTTGGAGGCAGGAGCTCTAGATGTAAAATCCTCCACTACTGGAGGCAGTGGGGGCGTGATGAAATCTTTGTATGTCCCGAGGTCACTAGAGGGGGACACAGGGTCAGGGTAGGTTCGGTTTCTCAAGCCCTTGGTGTCTCCAGGTGTGCCTGGGAGCATAGTCCAGTCCTGTTGAGGGCCCAACCTGTGTTCCCATTAAACACCTGAATGGACAAGGATTTCCTCTGGAGCTCGTGCCCTCAGTTAATTGCAAGAGTGGTAAATAGCACAGGGGCACCCATGGGTGGCAGTTGGAGGCCTAGCTGGGATGCCAACTGTGCTGCACTGTTTTACAGCCCAGTTACCTTCCAGAACTGC
>VXBZ01006906.1:293387-304100 GCA_013399135.1 Heliornis fulica | reverse complement strand
CCCACCCCACCATCCAACCATCCATCCATCCATCCATCCATCCATCCACCCATCCATCCATCCATCCATCCATCCACCCATCCACCCATCCATCTCTCCCTCCCTCCCTCAGGAATAAGAGAGCAAAAGAGTGAGAAGTTTTTCCACGGAGAAGCAGAAGTTTTAAATAAAATCTCTGCAATCACACACACAATGACTAAAACATTTTCAACTCCACACCCACAGAAGAATCATCAGGCTCAGAGGAGCTCCACAGAAAGCAGCTAAGGCTGGTTTTGGCTCGTTCCAGCCCCGGTTTCACGGCTCTGCATCGGTGCCTGTGCCCACAGAAGCCAACCTCTGCCACAAAGGCAAAGCCAACAGCACGGACCCTGCGTGGGCACCCCCGGGAGCAGGTCACCTCCAGGACCTCCTTTCACAAGCTCCTGGGTGGTACCAAGGGAGGGATGGTGGTTGGGGGTCCCAGGTCCACGCCATCACCCATACAAAGCGTCACCAGGGCCCCCTGCCCACCTCTCGGTGCCCATGTCCACACCGATGGCCTCGGCACGAGGGAGGTGGCAGAGGAGGCAAATCTCAGCACCCCCCAGGTGTTTCTCAGTATTCCACTGTGCCAAAAACACACAGGGGGTGACACATGGGGGGAAGGAGGTGGGAAGGGGCAGAGGGGCTTTGAATGGAGCGGGGGGCACTTGGGAAGGGCACGAAGGCAGCGCCTGGGAGGGTGTCAGCATCTCCAGGGGCACAGACCTGCATGCAGGTGCCTTCACAGCCATCCACCCATCCATCCATCCATCCATCCATCCATCCATCCATCCATCCATCCATCATCCATCCATCCATCATCCATCCACCCATCATCCATATGCCTCACTGCCTCCAGAAAGGAGAGCTTGGGCAGCCTTTGCACGCCACAGCCTCTCCCATGCTGGCACACACCCTCACGGGCACGGGGTGGGGTGGGGGGGCCACAGCGCTGCCCTGTGGCCCCCCCACCCCTCCAAGTAAGCAAATCCAGGTCACCCATGACCAGGTTTCCCTGTGTGTGACCTGCAGACAGGGTTTAGTGCTACAAAACTGTAGGGAGAAAAAGGAGTCCCTGTTCCCAAGGGCAGCGGTGGGAAAACAACGTTGCTTAGAAACCTCCCCATTAGTGCTCCAGAACTGCTTGGAAAATGAATCAAATATGTAATTTGTTCCCCCAAAAGAGGCTGTTTCAGATACCACAACGTGTCACAGTGTGACCCTCTCCACTTGCCCTCTCCCAGGTGGCACATCGGGTGTCCTCGCCCGTGACCCACGAGTGGGGAGGGGCAGTGTAAGACCCGGTGTGAGCCACGCTCGGCCCTCCCAGCACAGCCCCACGCTGTTCCCACACCAGGGACCCCCACATCCCACCCTGCTGCCTTCAGAGGCCAGAGAGCCTCCTGCCCCCTCCCACAAGCAAAGGGAGCTGGGGGCTACCCTAAACCCCGTCCCCAGCTCCATCACCCTCCTCTGGAGCCGCTCCAGGACCTCCATNAACCCCCGTCCCCACCTCCATCCCCCTCCTCTGGAGCCGCTCCAGGACCTCCATGTCCTCCTTGGAGTGAGGGGCCCAGAGCTGAACGCAGCACTTGAGGTGCAGCCTCACCAGTGCCCAGTCCAGGGGCACAGTCCCCTCCCAGCCCTGCTGGCCACGCTGGTTCTGACCCAAGCCAGGATGCCCTTGGCCACCTTGGCCACCTGGGCACACTGCTGGCTCCATATCCCCCAGGTCCTTCTCCACCTGGCAGCTCTCCAGCCACTCTGCCCCAGCCTGTGGCGCTGCCCAGGGCTGTGATGTCCCAGGGGCAGGACTCTGCCCTTGGCCTTGTTGAACCTCATCCCATTGGTCTCAGCCCATGGGTCCAGCCTGGTCAGGTCCCTCTGAAAAGCCTCTCTACACTCTAGCAGGTCCTCCCAGCTCAGTGTCACCTGAGGGATCACTCCATCCCTTCCTCCAGGTTGTTGATGAAGACACTGACCAGGACTGGAGGTGTTTGTCCCCATTGGTCATGACCTTGGGTGGTTCCTGGGCTGGGTTGTGCCTCACAGCTCAAAGAGCTGTAGTTGCTGTGCAGCAGAATCACAGCTTTCTGCTGGCTGGTGGATTTTAAACCTGTTTACTTGAGCAGAGATGAAGTGAAGAAGGTCTGTGTGCCACCAGGACACCCACAGGTCCTCGGTGAGCTTCGGGTGGGCACACACCTCTGTGCCCTGCTCCTTTCGGGTAGCGCTGCGAAACCCCAGCAGCCCCCGTCGCTGCTCTCCAGAGGTGCTTCCAACCACCTTCCCAGTGGAAGAACCAGCTCTTCCCAACCAACCTTCCCAGTTCTCCCTGCAGACTGGTGGATTGTTGGATGGGGATCGAGGACACAAAGCTGTAGAAGCTGGAGCAGTGTAGATGGCCCGACGGATGCTCGAGCGAGCTGAAACCACTGATTAAGTCCCTTGGTTGGGCATGTGGGTCCTTACATGTGCTCTAAGATCCAACCTTACCCTTGTAGATCCTACCTTACCCTTATAGATCCAACCTTAACCTTGCAGCTCCAACCTTACGCTTATAGATCAAACCTTACCCTTGCAGATCCAACCTTACCCCTATAGATCCAACCTTACCCTTATAGATCCTACCTTAACATTGTAGATCCAACCTTACCCTTATAGATCCTACCTTGCCCTTATAGATCCTACCTTAACATTGTAGATCCAACCTTACCCTTATAGATCCTACCTTGCCCTTATAGATCCTACCTTAACCTTGCAGATCCAACCTTACCCTTGCAGCCTTTGACTCTGCTTGTGTTTGCTGCTTCCCAAACTGCTTTGTAATCTCTTCTGCCCACGCAGTTATAAAGTCCGGGTTTGGTTTGAATCACGGGTGGGCAGCGCGGTGAAGGTGTTGCAGCGTGGAAGCAGAGGGACGCCACCGTCCCAGGCGCTCTCCGGAGCACCGGCGCCGGTGTGGCTGCCCGGCAGGCAGCTCCTCGGCTGCATCCTCGGCAAAGTCGCAGATGAGGCGTTAAAATGCCGACGAGGCAAACGCGGGGGACAGTCGCCAAGCGCAGGGGCTGCCGTGCGTGGCTCAGCCTCCCGCGGCGCAGGATGCGCCTCCCGCATGCGACTCGCATCCCACCTCATCCCTCCCGGACAAGCTCCCGGTCAGCCTGGACAAGGGACAATCTGCTGGGTGGTGGCACCGGTGCCCGGGGAGTTGGGGGTGCACAGCCGGTACCCCCTGACACACACACACGCAGCAGAAATGGTTGCAGAGAGTTTCGGTGCGGCAGCAGCTGCTGCACATCTCCGTTCCCCGAGCACGGGGAGGGGGATGCCGGAGCGGGGGCAGCGCTGGCATCGGCATTCCCAAGGGAACAGCTCTGCCGGGAGCCCCCATTCCAGCAACCGCATCCCGGAGCGATGCGCAGCCCACGGCTCTCCTGCCCGCCCCCCACCCCCGCCGCGTTTCGTCAGCTGTGGGACCCGAGGATGAAAGAGAGGAAAGGGAAAAGCGTTTGTCATTCTCCAGTGACGCTTTCAAAGTGCAGAATTTCACATGTCTGAGGGAGTTACATTATCCTTGGGGATGGAATAAAGTCATCATCCTGCAGGTCTCAACGGACTCGAATGGATCGAGTTGTTTCCAGGAATGAGAGGGGATCAGGGGATCTCCATCACTTCCCCGAGGGGGGTGTTAACCCCCAGCTTTGCCATCACCCTGTGGTGGGACCTGACCCTGTGGTGCTTCAGATCTCCGAGCCAGCAAAGCCCCAATGGATGGGAACATGCACCTGACCCCAGCCCAGTGCCCAGCTCATCATGCTTTATTCCTCTGGGAAATTCATATGGAAATCCCTCTGCTCTGCCCTTGGGAGGCCACATCTGGAGTCCTGTGTCCAAAGCTGGGCCCCCAAGTCAAGAGAGATGTGGAGCTGCTGGAGAGGGGTCAGAGGAGGCCATGGAGATACTCAGGGGCTGGAGGACAGGTTGAGGGAGCTGGGCTGGGGCAGCCTGGAGAGGAGAAGGCTGCAGGGGGACCCCACTGCAGCCCCCCAGGACTTCAAGGCAGCGGATGGACAGGAGGGAATTGGGTTTTCCCAAGGGTGAAGAGTGGTGGGACAAGGGGATGGATTGAAGCTGGAGGAGGGAAGGGTCAGGTTGGAGATCAGGGGAAGTTCTTCCCGCAGAGAGTGGGTTTAACACCAGCTTTAACCCCGGCGCTCGCACCGAGCCGCATACTGAGCACTTCCTTCCCCTTCCCGAGAGTTAATCTCTCAACAAGCATGTGCCACAGATGGTGTTTTAGAATGTTAGTCTAAAATAAAAAATAAGGGTGCTCAAAATGCAAATTGGGTTTTGCCAAAGCCGCCGCGTTACAATAATACACTTCAAATGCCTGAAACTCGGCGCTTCACGAGTAATTAAATTAGCGGTGCTGCTGCATTACATCTTTGCTTCCACCCATTTCAGCGTCACATCAACGCTCTCATGCAGATTTTCAGTGGAAAATACCACGCTGTGGGGAAGGGCTCGGGACCAGCAGAGCTTTAGGAGCCCACGTCAGCCCCCACCGCACCCCACGGGGCTGCCCCACGCTGCTGCGTCCCAAGGGGACGGTCACCAGCCACTGCCCTGGGTGATGAAGGGAGTGGTGGTGTTGTGACAGCCACCCTCGGTGACAGGGACAGCTGGCTGGCACCCTGTGCCTGGCATCACCCCACGGCCACTGCTGAGCTCCAAGAGGCTGCGCTGCTCGTCACCAGCGCGCGAGCGCACCGACAGCCTCCTGCGAGAGCCTCGTGTGGCAGAGCCTGGCACGAAGAGGATGCGCTTTGAAACCCCAAAATGATGCTCTTCAAGACCCTCTTTGCCCTTGGATCCCATCTCCTGAGCTCACTGCTCTCCCTTGGGATTAAACAGGGGGTGGGAATCGATGTCAGACCACCCTGGCTTATATATACCGACCTTCGACACACCACTGAACCCCAACTCCAGTTGGCTCGAGCTGATGTAGGAGCTTCTGGCCTGGTTGGGGGTGGGAGGGGGTGGGAGGGGGAGAAGGAAAAACCCTGAGCAGAAGAAATGTCTTTGCTGCACCCAGGGAAGCAGAGAGCGGGGCCGAGGCTGCTTCAGCATCACTGGAACGGGATGAGAAAAATCCCAAGTACACCGAGCCCGCGGCCCTACTTGGGAGCTCCAGACTCCTGGAGAGCCATTAGGGCTCTGAGAGCAGCACAGGTTTCATCTGCTCCACTGGTTCCTTTCTCCCCTTCTGTGAGTTATTCTTCATCATGGCCATTGTAACCCACAGCCCTGGGGAGAAAGACCTTGTGAAGTCACTGGAGGTCCATTCTGTTCGCTGGTTTGTTCTTAATTTGTAACAATAAAATGAAGGTTGAGAACCCGTAAAAATCAAGCTGATGTGGGGAGCTGCTGAAATAACTGTGCTGAGTGCTGGAAACTGCTCATAGTTGCAGCAAAAGCTTCAATGAACCATGAATTCCTGGATGGATGCAGCAGTTCCTGCGGTTAATGCTTGTACTATGATCCGAGGAGATAAAGACTTGGGTCCTGAAGCACATCTAAGAGGTGTCTACCCCCACTCCCACCCCTCGAGGAGCACAAGAGCTTTATTGTCCATTTCCAAACTAATTTCTCAGCCCAAACTGTGGGGGAGGAGGTTTCCCTGTGACTCCTCAAGCCCAGGCTCACACTGGCTGCACGGCCAGGGGCGTCACACGGGCGCACACCGGGCACTTTGCAGCGAATTCCAGGGTGAACAAATACCCTGACCCTGCACAAGAGATTCACATTCCATAAAAGTGCTGCTGGTTTTTTGCTCCCAGCCCACAGGTCACCCAGGGTGTGTAGATCTCCTCGATCATGGAGGAGAAAGTCATTTTCCTAATGGCAATCACACGTCTCAGCCGCAGCTCTGGGTCTTTGTGGAGGTTCCTCCTGCTCTGCACACCCAGCAGCAGATGCTGGGGACCCCTCCAGGGATGGGGAGGATTCCTGTGAGATGTTCCCTGGGAGCAGGTTTGCATTCCTCCCTTCCTGACTGATCCTGGGAGGGAAGTTGCTCCAGAGCATCCCTCCCCTCCGGGCTGGGACCGTCAAACCCACCGCACTGAGAAGGTTCGAGTCAACCGCAGGAGCTGGACAAGAGCCACCAGCAGGATCTCATAGAGAAGCAGGATGGGGACTGCTGCTCCGAGCCTGGCTCGGCCAAGCCTGTGACCACCTTTCCAGGAGGGAGAAGAGAACCATCACACCGGAGCCCCCGAGAAACAGCCGCCGCCGCGCCGCGATAGCAGCTGCCACCGCTCTCCAGCACTAACCCACGGCTTCGGGCACGCAGCGAGGCAAAACGCCTCCCAACTGCAGAGGAATTTTTAGCATCCATCGGGATGCGGTGACCTCGGCTGGAAAGCGGCCAGGACGCTGTCTCGGTGCCACCGGCGACGCTGGAAGGGCCTGTGGACCGCAGCCTGGCAAGCGGCAGCGCTCCGGCAGGGTGCCAGACAAGAATCCCAAGTACGAAAAGGACTGACCGGGCCACCGCGCTCCGGGCTGGCTGCGAGAGCCGCACACGGCTTGGGAAGGGATGGGCAGGTGGCAGCACCGCGCATCCCACCAGCCCCGGGCTCCTCCGGACATCCAGGCGGCTCAGGCCGGCGCTGTGCCCTCCTTGGTGCTGAGCACATCGCTGAGCACTGCAGCACCGGGGAGAGCTCAGCATCTCCTGGGCAGCCGGGAAAGGTCTAAAGCTGCTCCAGACCTTGCAAGCACACAACGGGTGACCCTTGTGCATCCAGCGTTCCAGGACTGCGACAGTCAGTGAGCGCAGACCACCCCCCCCCAGCTCGCCTTGGCAGTTAAAAACCTTTTTGTTTTGGCTCGCAGCGCAGTTAATGGTCAAAGCTGCCTCCATCAATTATTTATGAACACAAATAGATAGTTGAGCTTCGTAAATTGGGTCCCCCGTGCCCTCGCCAGGCAGAGCTCTGCGAACGGGCTATTTTTGAATTGCTGACGGCCCGAAATCGGCAGCATTGGGGACGGGGACGGAGCTGAGCCCCAAGCGCTGCGCTGCCGAGCTCTGTGCCGTGTCCCGGGGCGCCAGGATGCTCCGGGCAAGGTGGCCCCGCCGGGTGGGCGGTGCCAGCCCCAGTGCCAGCTCCAGTGTGAGCAGCTGTTCTCTGCAGCAGCCTTGGTGCACCCCAAACAGCCCCACACACCGGCATCGGGGCTGGACTCCCCTCACTGGCAGCTCGGATGGGCCTGACAGGAGATTTCTAGAAAACACATCAAATTAGGAGGGAGGAGAACCCAGGCTGTGACCTTTGGATGGCTCAGAGCGGGTGAAGACCCAGCCTGCCTCCCATGCCACACCTCGGGGGACCCAAAGCCACATCCTTGGTCTTCAGCACCAGACTGCACTCCTCCAGCAGCACCATCTTCAAGGCTTGAAGTGTCCCCAAATATTGTCCCCAAACACCTGGGCAAGCTCTCCGGCAGGCAGGGCTGGAGCCTCACGAAGGATAAAAGGGAGCAGCCCCCCTCGTGTTGGTCGAGGCGGGAGGGAGGCAGCTGAGGCTGTCCCCGATGGTGACAGCAGAGGTGGTGTCAAGGGAGATCCCGTCCAGCTGATGCCAGGCTCTGGCAGGGAGGCAGCGAGACCAGACCCTGAGAGGACGAAGCTGCTCGCTCGGGCGAACGCTGCAGGAACACACCTGAGTCCTCAACGTTTGCAGATGTCCCCCAGTGAACGTGTTCATCCCAGTAAAACTTTCACTTTTCCAGTTCGGTCTGGGAGCTGGCGTGGATCCAGAAGCACGTCGCTTGGTGAAGAGCCCCCGAGCTGGCTCCTCTCCCGCCCCCACCCCTGTCACAGGCACAGGCGCTGTCTCTCCCTTTTACATAACGCCCCCCCCCCCCCGGCAGCCGGGGGAGGCAGAGCCGGCTCGGGATGAGGCCCCGCAGCGGTGCGGGAGCAGCTCTGCCAGGGGGGCGGCAGCACCGCTCGGGCTCCAGCGGGGGCAGCGGCCATCGGTATTTGTGGGGGGGGGAGCGAGGGGCAGCTCCGGTGGCACGTCCCCGCGGGGGACACGCACCGGACAGCGCAGCATCAGGGGCGCAAACGAGCAGAGAACAGATCGGGAACGACTTCAGCTTCAGCCCTATTGGAGCCGAGGACACTGCGGGGGGGATGTCACAGCCGAGGACACTGCGGGGGGGTGTCACAGCCTCCGGGAAAAGCCTTTGGCTTCTCCAGGTGCTGGATGTCCCCCGGCCTGAGGATCCGGGGCCGGGGATGAGCACTGATTTCACCAGCTCCATCACCCTCGGCAGGTGTCCTCCCTAACAGAAGGTTCTCTCCATTCATCAGCTCTGCAGCTGAGCCCCGAGGTTTAGTCAGCTCTTCCTCCAAATTCCCCTTCCCTTCTCCTCCTGGGGGAGAAACCAGCTCCAGATCTGGAGAGATCTGGGAGCAGAAACAGGGATTAGTCATAGGGAAAACATCAGCCTTGTCACCGGCGAGATGCTGTTCCTGATGCCCAGGTCTCGGGCAGCCAGAGCCGGGGCAGCCAGCGGGATGTGCTGAGCACCGGTGGCCCAATCCAGCCCTCCCTGCTGAAGCCTCATCTCGAAACAAGCCGGAGAGGACTTCCAAAGGCCCAGCTTGGGAGGCCGCGGGCAGCGAGGCGCCATGTGGGCAGTCACCCGGCGTGTCGGCGCGGCGCTAACGCCGGGAGCCTGTGGGAAATCAGCAGAACTGCTGGCAATTAGCACACGGCGTCCCTAACGAGCAGAAGCCACGACTTGGTAATCTCTTGGAGTTACATGATCAAGACACGCTCCTACAGATGCGCTTACGGGGGAAACTGAGGCAGGGTGGTGTGATGGCTCGGGCAGGGCTCAGGGGGAGGGATTGCAGGGAGCTGGCACCGCTCCCCAGGCCCCCAATCCACAGGGAGGCTGCGGCCATCAGGTTAAAGGGCGGCCTGGACTCCTTTTGAGGTGCCTCTCTTTGGGCAGCACCTGCTGCCATCCCCCAAATGCCACCTTTCTGCCCTGGAGCAGTGAGCCCACCCTCTACCCCCCACCCCCTGCCCTGCATGGATTAATGTCTATTTATCAGGATTTCTGCCCTCGCCACAGGCTGGCTATGGGAACAGCACCTGGACCACTCCTGCTGCCCACCCGGTGCCAGGGAGCAAGAGTCAGGAACACCCAACGCTCCTGGGAAAAGTTGGTCGTGGCCGAGGGACAGGACGGAGCCGGGAGGGCCGAGCTGCCGCTCGAGCAAAGCCTCAGGTTATTTATCAACCCTTCAAACACCTCCCAGCTAATTACACCCCAGCACCCGCGCACGCTCCGGAGAGTGAACACGGGAATTTGGGGAGTTGCCCAAGCCACACGCAGGCTTGGCTTCCACGTGAGGATGCTGAAGGCTGGGCCTTGAGCTGGTCCCCACAGCTGCAGGACGAGTGGAACCCCAAAACTGAATCCTCACCCCACACCACCTCCCCAGAGAGGCACAGCCAGCGACGCAGGAGCGTTATTGGGATGTTGGGAACAAGCATGGCTGAGGTTGGTGGGAGCCTTGCACCTCTTACCACCCTGCCCATGGTGTGTGTCCCCCTCCCTCACGCCTGCTCCTGGGGCAGGCAAGGCGTGCAGAGCATCCCCAGGCCATTCCCATCTCCCAGTCCCAATAACACCATCCGAAAGTGGCCAACAGAGACCCTGAACGGGCAGAAGCCACCCGCCAAAGTCACAGGAACCCGTCTCCTTCCCCAGCGCAGCCCACCAGCTTCCCACGGCAGCTGTTCACTCTCCTCCCTGCCCAGGAACACGGGTCTGTGGGACGCACGATGCGTTTCATGAGAACATTCCTGCTTCTCCCCGAGCCGGCTGCGGTCGCATCGCCGCGAAAAGCCAGGAGGCGACACGGCGCCGGCCACCGCCGCTTCACACGCTGCAGAATAAACTTTCACCGGCCGGCCTCGAACGTGCTTCGCTAATTGTTTTTTTCCTCTCATTAGTACCCACGTAAATCACAGCAAGCACTCGGCATTAACCCTCTCGCCGCCGCTGCGGTTCGCACGGGTTACCCAGGGAAGCGGCTCTTGTGCAGCGCCACAGCCCCGCGCGTCTGCGGCACCCCCCGACACCCGAACGCGGCTCCGACACGGACGAGGTTTAAACAACAGATCTATTAATAACCTGAGCCAGGGATGCGCCCAGGCAGGAGATTCTTTAGAGGCAGAGTAACGAGCTATCACACCGCGGCGCAACAAAGAACGAGGCGCTGACCATACCTATATTTCATGCCCGTCTGCTTTGCGGTGGATTCCTTTAAGGAGATGTGATGCTGCGGGGTGAAGGTCCCCAAACTGCGAGCGATAATAGCCACTGTCCGGAATTTTGCCCGGGCTGCATTCACTACGTTCGGGGCGGTGGTGTTCTGCTTGCTGATGAGTCTGTCTTCACCATTTCGACTCTTCAAGTTGTGCTCAGTGCAGGCGATGGACACTTGCATCGCGCCCTCCGAACGCCTCTCGCCGCGGTCCGGGTTGGTGGCCGGAGCCCCCGGCCCAGCTGCGGGTCAAGGCAAAGACCGTAGAGGAAACCCACCGACCCACGGGAACAGGCCAGGGGGTGGTGGTGGTGGTGGTGATGGGG
>VXBZ01006906.1:272151-287661 GCA_013399135.1 Heliornis fulica | reverse complement strand
CCCTGCTCCTGCTGGTCACCCCATTCCAGATGCTGTTGCTGGTGTTGTCACTGTTGTGTGTTTGCTGGGAGATGCTGGCAGAGCGCTCTGCAGCCAGTGAAAAGACAGGGACTGTGGGAAATCTTTCACTCCCTAATCCCCCACCCACCCCATTTCTTTGGACTGAGGGTAAAAATACACTCCTTTCACTCCCAGAACCAGGAGCACAACGTTCCACAGATCCCAGAGCCAGGAGCACAATGTTCCGCAGACCCCAGAGCCAGAAGCACAACGTTCCACAGACCCCANAGGTGTGGCCAAACCAGAGCTGAGGACAATGGGACAATCCTTCCCCTGCTCCTGCTGGTCACCCCATTCCAGATGCTGTTGCTGGTGTTGTCACTGTTGTGTGTTTGCCGGGAGATGCTGGCAGAGCACTCTGCAGCTAGTGAAAAGACAGGGACTGTGGGAAATCTTTCACTCCCTAATCCCCCACCCACCCCATTTCTTTGGACTGAGGGGAAAAATACATCTCCTTTCANCACTGTTGTGTGTTTGCTGGGAGATGCTGGCAGAGCGCTCTGCAGCCAGTGAAAAGACAGGGACTGTGGGAAATCTTTCACTCCCTAATCCCCCACCCACCCCATTTCTTTGGACTGAGGGTAAAAATACACTCCTTTCACTCCCAGAACCAGGAGCACAACGTTCCACAGATCCCAGAGCCAGGAGCACAATGTTCTGCAGACCCCAGAGCCAGAAGCACAACGTTCCACAGACCCCAGAGCCAGGAGCACAACATTCTGCAGACCCCAGAGCCAGGAGCACAATGTTCTGCAGACCCCAGAGCCAGAAGCACAACGTTCCACAGACCCCAGAGCCAGGAGCATGATGTTCTGCAGAGCAGCTTCATGTCCTTTGAGTAAATGAAATCAGGTCTCTGGGTGGTCTCTGAGCACAGCCAAGCTCTCCCAAGCCAAGGATCCACTGTACTTGCCAGGGCCAGTGCTGGCCAGGTGAGTAGTCCCTGATGTCCAAGCATAACCCAACTGGGATCCAGCAACCACTTTCATGCTGGAACGGTGCCCATTTAATTAACAAAGGCATTTGCAAGAGGGTTGCTACTTGCTGCCAAAAGCACAATCTCTCCAGAGGGAGGGAGCGATGGGCATTTCCTCATCCAGTCAGGGTGGGCAATGGAGGGCTGTCAGGGGAGCTGCTTACCCAACCTGCAGCCCCCTCCCACACTGGGACACACTGAGGACCCCCATGTACTTCACCAACACCCCAGGATAAAAATAGTGACCGTGCTCCTGGAATTAAACACTGTGTTGCCCTTCTGGATGGGGATGGAGCCACTCAACTCTGAAGATACACACTGAACACAACACCACCACCAAGGAAAAGCCGCCCCCCCAGCAGCAGCAGGCAGAGCTGGGGGTGCCCAGCTGCCTCCATCCCACCCACACCCCCCCAGGAGCCTCTGCCTGCTGGGGAGACGTGGAAGCAGAGAGGTAGTTGAAGGAAGGGGAGTTGAAGGAAGGTCACCTCTGGACAGGGAAAAGCACAAAACAGTTAAAATACACTTCAGCTGACGGTGTTGGTTTGCTTAAAAAGGTAAAATAAATTTTAAAAAAAGAAAGTTCTGGGTCAAGGACTGGTACAAAGAACAGCCCTGCTGAGCTCCATCGTGATACCAGTACATGAGACAGAGAGAATCACAGAATCCCTCGGGTTGGGAGAGACCTTTGAGCTCATTGAGCCCAACCCCAGCCTGACCCTGCCCAGGCCACCTCTAGCCCATGTCCTTCAGCACCTCATCTCTTGGCCTGTTCAATCCCTCCAGGGATGGGGACTTGTGCTCCAGACCCTTCCCCAGCCCCATCACCTTCTCTGGACACACTCCAGCATCTCAACGTCCTTCCTGGAGTGAGGAGCCCAGAACTGAACACAAAGTCAGCGCTGGGAAGCAGCTGTGGGGTGTTGCTGTGGGGCAGCCCCCCAACACCTTCCTTTGTAACCTACATCTCCACCCTCTTCCCTGACCTGGAAACAATTTCCCGATGCTGGAGAAATTCTGTGAGAGAGGAGAAAACTTTTGCCTTTGGAATGTGCTGGGCTGGACAACGTCTCATTTCAGGGAAGTTTCCTCTTTACATTACCCCAGGCAATCCTGAATGCGATGGAAACTCGGCATTAATGATCATCCATGCACAGAGCTGGGTTAACAACCCCGAGAGAACCCTGAGGGAAGTCTCCAAGCCCATAGAGCTGCGCTGCTGGGGCTGGGAAGGGGCATTTGCTGCTCACCCTGGGGGGAGGGATGGGGCAGGAGGGGTCAATGCAGGGAGGGAGGAAGATGCCATCGCATTCAGTCATTAACATCAATTAAGCAAAGCCAGAGAGTTGTGATCTCGTCACTGTTGGCTCTGTATTAAAGACCAAAGTCCATTGTTCTCCCTGAGTCGGTGCTGAGTCGGCACTGTCGGAGCGCACACCTCGGGCAGCGACACTGAGCCCCGCCGGCATCGTCGCTGACCCCCCCAAAGCCATGCCGGAGCCTGGTGTTAGGACTGAGCCTGAACCAGACCAGCACCCAGCCAGCTGCTGGAGGTGGTTTAACTGGGATTCCCTCAGCCCAGCCCCGTTGCCATCCACCGTCCAGCAACTTGCGCCGGCGCGATGCACAGTGAGGTCCCAGTTTCATCAGATCCCAAAGTCAGCCCAAGACAAAACCTGTTCTAACCAAGACCACATAGACCCACTTCCACCCCGGGGCACGTAGGCAGAGCACAGACTTCAAACCTGTCCAGAAATAAACCCATAAATAGCCCAAACCTCTCAGTCAGCCCCCTGGGGAGGTGCTGGGTGTGCTCTGCACCACCGACGCCGCGGCAGGGAGCGGCTCAGCAGGCAGCACCCTGCCCACGGAGCTGTGATGCATCCAGCATCTGGCGGCGCAGGCTGGAGCCTGACGGGAGCAGAAGGTGCAGGAGAAGCTGCACCCAGCATGAAAACTCCGGCTCAGCACCGCCGGGAGCTGCTGCCCCGCTCCCAGCTAAGGGTGAGCCGGGATTTATTGCTGTTGTCTGCGTGGGGATCCTGCCCCGGGGCTGGAAGTGATGCTGGAGGCACCGTCGGGGTGGATCGGAGCTCTGACACGGCGCTGCCGGTCGGGACCTCGGTCGCAAAGGGAAAGGCGAACACGCCTGTGCGTGTGTGTGTGCACGGGTGTGCAGGCGCGCACACGCGTGTCTGTCGCTGGCCGTGACGGCCACCAGAAAGCAGCAGGATGGGAGCCAGCATCGTCTGAGCAGCTAAAGAGCTCCTCCTGCTGAAACCCAGCCGGGGAGAGGGGCTCAGCACAGGCACCCTTCTTCCGAGGGAACCCCCACGCTGCCCACGTGTGGATACCCTGCTCGCAGCCGAGCCCCCCCACATCCCCCGCTCTCATCCCACCCTGCCCCGTCAGCGCACGGCGTGGGCAGGATCCCTGCGAAATACCACGGGGAAACTGAGATCCTTTGGGAAAAGGACAGACAGGGGAATATCTGCCACCACACGGGGCAGCGGGCACTTTGAGGAGACCGACGACAACGCTAAACAGGCAAAACCTTATTCCAGCTGTGGACAAAGGGCACAGCTGGATGCAGCTCTGTAGAGCAACCTGCCCAGGTTGGGGAAACATCTCTGCCCGGAGCCGCCTCCCCGCAAACACGGTGCGGCCGCGCTCCGAGCCCAGCAGATGAGCCCAGGATTACAGAGCAGGATTAGAGGACCCCAGCCAGGGCTTTCACATATTTTCCCATCCCAAGATTAGATATTTTAAAGCCTCGATGCATAAAGTGAGCTGGACCACGGAAAAGCAGCTATGGCAAAGTGATGCTTCCCAAATCCCCAGCCCGCCGCAGCAGGCCTGGGGGGAGGAGAAGGGATGAAAGCTGAGGAGTGTGATGTCCCTGCTCACCCCCCACACATCGACCTGTCTCCAGCTGCCAGAGCAGAGCGAAGCATCCCCGTGTGCTTTCAGGAATGTCCTTCCCGTTCCCCCCGCTCCCACGTCACGGGAGACAGGGAGTTACTTGCCACAGGGGGTTCTGGATTGTAAACACTGTAAAATCCCTGTCAATCATCTCCTCCCTGAGCTAAAAGCCCGTTTAATCCCCTGGCAGAGGGGCAATCCCATCACTCAGAGCCCTCTGCTTTCCACAGCCCACCTTGCCGTGCCTGGGGGGGTGGGATGGCCAGTGCCCACGGCAGGGTGAGAGGTGGCAGCTCCCAGGAATGTATCAAATCTGTCTCAGCTCTATAAACTGTTTTCCTGCTGTGTGTGTTGTGTTTTCCTAAAGTGGTGTTTGGTTTCTGTATTCTCAGGGCTGGGGAGAACTTCTAGCAACAGGTCTTGCACAGGAGCATCTGATCTGTTTGCCCATGGTGGGTGCTGCCCAGAGTGGTCCCCCCGAAATCCCAGTGCTCACCAAAAGCCCTTTGCTGCTCCTGCCAAACGGGATGGGTGCATCCATGGGCTTGAGGATCTGCAGAGGGATCTGAGCAGGTGGGATCCATGAGCTGAGGTCAGTTGTATGGAGTTCAGCAAGGCCAAATGCTGGGGCCTGGCTTGGGGTCAAAACAACCCCTGGCAGCACCACAGGCTGGGGCAGAGTGGCTGGAGAGCTGACTGGGAAAAGGACCTGGGGGTGCTGGGTGACAGCTGGGTGTCCTCCAGAAAAGACATTGAGGTGTTGTAGCGAGTCCAGAGAAGGATGACAGAGCTGAGGAAGGGTCTGGAGCACAAGTCCTATGAGGAGGCTGAGGGAGCTGGGGAAGGGTCTGGAGAACAAGTCCTACAAGGAGCAGCTGAGGGAGCTGGGGAGGGGCCTGGAGCACAAGTCCCACACATATGTAGGACTCAGAGCACGTGTAGCTGTGGCACTGCAGGACACGGGTTAGCTGACATGGTGGGGTTGGACAGACAGTTGGACTTGATGACCTTAGAGGTCTTTTCCAGCCTTAAGGATTCGATGATTTGATGGCAACATGCAGGTGCTCTCTCCACCTCCACCTCCTCCTCTCCATGCAGAGCTCCTGGCTGAGCAATGGTGACTTTTCCCAGTGCAATCAGACAAGAGGATGCATCCTACAAAGGGCTGGCCAGTCAGAGAAGAGCTTCAGCACCCCAGTCCTACACTTCAAGCTGTTAATTAGCTTGACCAAGAAAAGCGAGGCAGGGTGGGCAGAGCCTCCCAGCAGCGTCCTGGGGTGCAGCCACTCCTGAGGGTTTCCTGCAGGACAGCCTGAGGGTCACTCCAAATGAAAAGAGTTTCCTGGGGCCTTGGAATTCACCCTCCCTGAACAATACCTCAAATAAACATATGAATGGATGAGCCAGGGGCTGGGAGCTCTTTGCCCAGCTGCGGTGTGGGTTGATCCAGTGGAGCCTGTGACCTCTGTAAATATGTTCCACATACAGCACTTGCCAACAGCATGGTTGGAAGAGCTGCCTGGGTGCTTTTGCAGACATACCTGGATAACATTCCACCTCAAGGATCTCAAACTGCAGCTCCCAGGCAGAAGGAGGCTATTTTAGCTGTCTGGGAGCAGAATATCAACAAGTTTTCTGTCCCAGGCATGAGGACAGACCCAGATCACATAGTTGAGCCTTTTAAGAGCTCAAACCCTGGCAAAGCCACCACTGGCCTGGGCAGGTGCAGCCTCTGCTGGGTAAGAAGCTGGCTGGCTGGGCCCAAAGAGTGGTGGTCAATGGAGCCACATCCAGCCGAAGACTGGTCATAAATGGTGTCCCCAGGGCTCAGTCCTGGGCCCAGTCCTGGTCAACATCTGTATCAACCACCTGGGGGAAGGGATGGAGTGATCCCTCAATAGGTTCACGGGTGACACCAAGCTGGGAGGACGTGTTGATCTGCTCAAGGGTAGGGAGGCTCTTCAGAGAGACCTGACCCGGCTGGACCCATGGGCTGAGACCAACGGGATGAGGTTCAACAAGGTCAAGGTCAGAGTCCTGGCCTGGGATGTCACAGGACAGGGGCAGAGTGGCTGGACAGCTGCCAGGGGAAAAAGACCTGGGGGTGTTGGTTAATGCTGGGCCCCTCGCTCCAAGAAGGACATGGAGGTCCTGGAGCAGGTCCACAGGAGGGTGACCAGGCTGAGGAAGGAAGGGTCANCTGCACCAGGGCAGGTTCAGATGAGGTGTCAGAAGAAATTCTTCCCCCACCCCGGGTGTATTTAACAGATGGGAAATGAGGTGCTGAGGGAGATGGGTTAGGAGAAGACAGGTACAGTTGGACTCCATGGTCTCAAAGGTCTTTTCCAACCTGGCCATTCTGTGCTTGTGGATTCTGTGAAGGTGTGTGTGGAAGGAAGTGGAGCAATGAACACCTTGTTGGATCATAAGGCACCAAATTGGCTTTGGAAGTGGCTTCTCATCATCTGAGAGCAACACTTGTGCCGTCAGAAACCCACTAAGCCCACGCACCGCTGCACTCCGGGCTAGTCAGAAATAAGCTGAACTAAGCTGCGTCTGCTAAAGCAGTGAAAGGAAAAAGAACTAATTGTCCTATAAATAAACCAGATTATGAGTATTTAGTCAGTGTTTCTTGTCACTAATTACTTTCCACACATCATTAAAGAGCTCTTAATAAAAAAACAGAGGGCAGTTCCATCATGCTGCCTCCAGACTAGACCCCCGGGCAGCTGACGAGACTCTGCAGGGCGTTTCAAAGCCCTCCTGGAAAAGAGAACATTCCAGCTCCCTGTGAGACTAGCAGGGCCCCCTCATTCCTCAATCTAGGAATGGGAAAGACCAAAGAAACCAGGGAGTGACCCTGCTGGAACATCCTCTCACCAGGCAGCAGAGCCCTCGGCCTGGGTCCCTCTCTTCTCCTTTCTCCTGGAGATGACACGTGCGTAAGGCGGTGGGATGCAGATGGCTCTGCCAGCTGCCAAAAATGCACCTGCTTAGGATGAAGAGAGTGCTGGGATCCCTCAGCTTCAGGAGAAATGAAGCACAGGCTCTGATTCAGCAGGGCTACAGGCTCTGCATGAGGTCTGCTCCCTTTTACGAGAAACAGCCGTGTCTGAAGCCATTTGCACGGAGCCCGTGCCAGAGCCGAGCGTGCAACCACAGCCCCCAGGAGTAGGTACAAGCTCATGGCCAAGCCCAACAACCCCCTGAGCAGAGTCAGTCCTGGAACATCCTGTTAACCACATTTCTCTGTGACCTAAAGGCCTTGGTCTCCTGTGGATTTGGGGTTGGGTGTCCATCCCTGGAGAAGTTTGCTCCCCAACCTCCTCGTAGGTTTTCTCCTCCGAGCTGGGTGTTCTCATGTCCGAGCAGAGATGACCATCGCTGTGCCGTTGTGGTTGCAGCCAGGTTCAGTACTGGGGAGGTGTCTGGACATCAGGGAGGTTTGTGGGATGATCTCACATGGGGGAAACTTCAGCTGCTGGATCACACTGGCTGTGTGGGAACACTGTGTGACCGCGATGTCACTTCTGCTTCTTGGGGTACGTTACGCATCAGACTATGCCAGGAGTGGCCCAAGGCCGTGGATCCCTGGAGGGATTGAACAGGTCAAGAGATGAGGTGCTGAAGGACATGGACAAGGTGGACTAGGCAGGGTCAAGCTGAAGTTGGACTCCATGATCTTAAAGGTCTCTTCCAACCCAAGGGATCCTGTGGTTCCGTGAAGGTGAAGAATTAGCACAGAAATAAGATAAAAGGGAATTCTCACACATGTATTAACACCAACCAATACAGACAGAACCCTGCCTGGCATCGGGGTCATCAGGAGAGCAGAAGAATTTCTCATTAGGAGGGAGGCAAGTTTCCAGCTCCAAACCCACCCTTAGGTAACAGCTGCCCCCCTTAGGGCCAGCACCGCTCCTGCTAACGCCAGGGATTACTCCTGGGACAACGCTCCCTTGCCCTGGGACATTTTCACCACCAGAACTCTGTGTGCTCAGATCTCCGCTGATCCCCCCTCTGCTCCAAGGACTCCCAGCCAGTGTGGCAGAGCAGGACAGAGCCCTGTGCTGTTTCCCCTCCTTCCAGCCCCCAGCACATCGCTCATACATCCCATACCCCTGGGCAGCGTCTCCCAAGGGACCAAACCTCCCCGGCAGCGGCAAAGCCCCGTGTGCTGTTCCCAGGAGAGCAGTGAAGGTGTCAGTTTATTTCAGCTTTCAGCTCAGACCAGCCATGGGCAAAAGCCAGTCTCAGGGGAGCAAACACTTGGAAGAAAAATCTCCAAGGAGCAGAGGCTGTACCTGCTTCCCTCTCTGGAGTCACCCTTTGACATGGATCTCATCAAGATGACAATCATCCAAGCGCACTGATGTCACCTCCAGCCATCGTCCCTGTCTTTCACCAGCTGCCCCAGCTCCTGGCATGGACAGGGCACCCTCCCTTGGGTGCCCTTTGAACCACCCACATCATGTTTCACAGTCACACTGTGGGTCTCAGACTTTCAGGCCAGGAGCAGGGACAGACATCCCAGCACATCGCAGCGCCCGCACACAACACCCGTGTTCTGGGGTTCCAGCCACTATCCTCTGGGGCTCACCAAGACATCAGGAGAGAAAGCTCTTCCACCCAGACCCGAGAGAGGCAGCTCAGCAGAGGGACACCAACCACTCCACTTGGAAGAGGAACACCAAATCCCAGGTTTGAGAGAGGAGGACGCACGTGATCAGCCTGGCTCAAAGTCTGGCCCAGTCTCTGGGCTCAGCAAAGCGAGAGAGGAAAAGCCATGAGAGCAGACGTCACCTTCCCAGGCTGGAAAGTGTGCGGAGAGCGATGGGCACAGACCCCCCCCAGAGTACCTGTAGGTCATTCCCGTCTCGGCTCGGACGGTCTCTTGCAGCGACAGCCCGTGGAGGTGCAGGAACCTCTCCAGCTGCTTCAGGTCGGCGGCGCGGTGGCGCGGCGGCCCCGGGCAGCCCGCGGCGGGGGGGCAGGACCTGGGCACCGCGCTCCGCCGCTTGCCCCGCAGCAGCGGTTCGCTCGGCTTCTGCAGGCTCGGCTTGTGGGGCGGGATATCCGCGCAGGAGGGCTTGTACAGGTGCATGGTGCCCGTGTGGGGACCCTCAATGCCGGAGTGTGGGGTCCTCAGGAGCTGCCACCCTGCGCTCTGCTGCGAGGACAGCCCAGTGCCATCGCGCTGTCACCAGTACAAGACGCTGTGAGCCGGGTTGTGCTGCCTGAGGGGACCACAGGACCACGGAGCGGGACCTCTCCCCCGGCCATTCTTTATATTATTGCAGTTGGCTCGTTTTGATCGATGTCCAGGTCGGATTCTGGCCAAGATCAGCAAACTTGTTCATCTGCCGAAGCCTCTATTGGTCAAGTGCTCCGAGGGAGACGGACTGACGGTGGGAATGGAGCACCAGCCCCGTTTCCCAGGTCTTATATTTAGATAATGAGAACTATTTGCTCGGGAATCTGTCCAAGGCCAACACACCCAAGCCAGGGTCGATGCCAGCCTCGGGCTGGACAGAGGAATGCTCCAGCCATTAGAACGTTTTGTTTCCCCGTGGATTGTTGTGGGATCTCACGGCTCAGGTTACATGGCTGTGACTCCCCCAGTACCCGCAGCCCCCTGTGGCTTCGATGGTTAATAAGTGAAAGGGGAAAGAAGGAAAAAGTACCCTGAAACCAACCAGACAAAGGAAATACTGGAGAGAGGAACAAGCTATGGGCCCCTCAGCTGGGACAGGGAACAACCACCAGCTTTCAGGAGGCTGCATGTCCCTGCCAGAGCCCATGTGTGGATGGAGAGGGGCTGCAGGAGAGGCACCAGCAAAGCCCCTGAGATGCCACCAGCTGCTAAACCCTCCCCAGTTCCCCAGAACCAGAGCACGGGGCAGCAGTTTGAGCTCTTTGCCTAAAATTAAGTGTTCCATACCAACATCTGGGTGTTTCACCACCGCTACTTAGCAAACAAAAAGTCTCTAGTGCTCGGGGCCTTCATCCCTGAGGGGGGATGGGAGGCACAGCACAGGTTTTGTGGGTGAAGATGACACCCAGTAACCTTTCCTGCCACCAGCCCATGGCGAGCAGATCACGGCGAGGTCCGATAGGCACCGTGGAGGTGGATTTCTGAGGCTCTTCCATTTTAAAACCCCAACCCATTTCCTGACTGCCACTTCAATCCCCGATACATCGGAAAAATAAGTTAAATAATCAAGTGATGGATGTATCATGAACTCAACTAATCCTTAAATCTTCCAAAGCAGATAAGCCCAGACTGATCCCAAACCCAGAACATATTTTAAAAGATTATAATTCAATGTCACAGAGGAGGGTTTGGCTCAGACATTTGGATTACCCCGTTACTCTTTCTCGTAACCATCGTGTCAGAGCCCTGAGGGCACTAATGGACCTCACTGTCCTGTCTCCCAGGCACAGGGTGGTGGGAGAGCTCCTGCCCTGGCCCCCCCAGCCTCATGGTACCCTGGCATCTCTGCTGCCTGAAGATGCCTCCATTAGCAACTGGGTTTTCCCAAAGTTCTTCCTTTGCTTTATAGGTGGGGTAACCCCACGAGTGCCAGGGCTGGAGGGCGTCCATCCCCCCGTCTGTCTTGGACTAAGGAAGATTTCACCCCACTTCTCAGCTGAGATGAAAAACGCTGGGAAGCCCCTTTGGCAGCAGCCCTGTCCCTCGAGGTGACCCCATCCTCCCTCTGTGGTCCTTGAGGCTGCCCTGGGCCCGGGGACGCTGGGTCCGTGGCAGCGGCATCACCCGGCACTTTGCACTTGGGTTCCTGTTTCATTACGGGTCTTGCCCGGCGCAGGAGATTAGAGAGTCGCACGTCTAATTTCCACTAATGCCCAGATCCCCTTATATGACTTTTTTTTTTTTTAAGGAGCAAGATCAGATTCCTGAGTCTGTGACATTTGAGGTCGATGGAATGAGACATTCGGCAGCTGCGGGTTTCCCATCCCCAGCGGCTCGAGCCCAGGCTGACCCATCACCGGTGTCTGGGGCAGACAGGGGGACACAGGGACCCGGAGAGGGGTGTCCTGCCACATCCTCCCATCACCCACACCAGCCCTGCACAACAGCATCAACTTTTCAGTGGAGTTCAAACGAAACCACAGTCACTCAGACAAAGTTATATGACTCGGCCGCGGGCAGTTCGTGCCCAGGAAACTACAGGAACCGAGAAACGAGTTTGCAGAGTTTTCACCCCAGTAACACACACCCACCCCAATGCCAGGGAAAAACGACCCCAGGTGACCAGGAAAGCCCCACGTACCTGTGGGGCATGCCCGTGGTGTAGGCGATGGTGTACTCGTGGGAGAGCTCGCAGACCCGCAGGTACCAGTTCATCTCCAGCTCCCGCAGCAGCGCCAGGCGCCGGGCACGCTGCTGCGGCTGGCAGCCCCGGGCCCGGCCCTCCTTGCCGCTCTCCGAGGAGCTCTTCAGGGCTCTCTCCCTGTTCCCCAGGGAGAGCACGGACTGTTTCCTCAGCTTCAGGGCTTCCTCGGCGTTTTTATTCCCCACGGTCCCCGTGCGTGCTGCCAGCATCTCGCGTCCTGCCTCGGCGCAGAGGCAGCAGCGCTCCCGGCACTAAGTCGCTGCCCTCAAATCATTTAAACTGATTTTCTGCGCTCACTTTCCTCCCCCTACAACCTCATGCCGGTCACAAAGCTGTAATTAGATACGTGTCTGCGGAGCTTAACCAGAAAGAAGAGCTGTGACCTGCTCATGGAAACATCTGCAGCAGATTCCCGCTCGGCAGCGGGCGCCGCTTCCCCTCGGGTAAGGACAAACCCCAGCGCACCTGAGCTGGACTCCTGCTGAAGTACTGGATTGTAGCTGGGGGTGGGGAGAAGGGAGAGCTCCAGGTGAAGTGACGCCTGGTCTCGCCTCCACGACAAACCCACAGCCACGTGGGCTCGCCCGGGCAAACTGCGGCGGACGCGGCCTCGGAGCATCGGTGTCTGCGCTGACCTGGCTGTGTTAGAGCCGAGCTGGCTGCTCCATCCCTCCTCCTCCTCCTCCTCCTCTCCCCATGGGCAGTGTTCCAGCTCCTCGGATCGCCCCATCCAGCAGGAACTCCCATTCTCCAAAGGACTTGTAGAAATTCTGGGGTTCGATCCCCCTTTGGTTAGGGACAAAGTTGTGGATTTTATCCCCGGCTCACCCCTCGTGGAGCAAACGGTGTTTTGGGAAAACCCGAAAGGAACAGAGACCAGAAGTGAATTAATTCCCCTCTCTGGTTTGGAATGTAAAAGCTGATATGGAGATTACAGCGCTAATCGCAGCAGCCCCTTTAGGAGCACAAACATCTCCGTGTTTTGAAAGGGCAAAGAGATAAAAGAAAGAAAAAAAAAAGTCCTCTAAAGATAAGCAGGGCTTTAGGTGCTGAAACAAGGTGTAATCACCCACCCGTGCCCCGTGGGGGGACACTGCTCATCTCCAGGCTGCGTTACCCCCAACGAGAGGTGTGATCCATCACCTTCCCACTCCAGGCACCTCCCAACTGGGACCAGCCTGGCTCTCACCACCCCTCCTGGACCTGGGTCCCACCAGCCCCCAATGGGACCCCCCCAGCCTCGCTGGGGGCCAGGTGGGGTGCTGGGGAGGGTCTGCTGGCCGGGCTCCCCCGAGGAACGCGGTGCCGGGACCGTCCTGCTCGCAGCAGGAGCCTTCTGCTGGTTCACCGCGTTCCAGGACGTGCCCGCAGGAAAAAAAACCTACCAAAGCAAAGCATCCCTTTTCAGGTACTTTTTAAGAAAACAGTTCAATTCCTTTTTGGAAGAAGTCCTATAGAATTCACCTCCCACGGAAGCTGGCGCTACCTGACCTATTTAGCGGGGATGGCGCTGAAATGTTCGCTGGAAATTTTGCAAAACACTCGAGAAGTGGCTCCACATGTGAGCTGGTGACAGCTTCCAGCTCGGTGCCCCCTCTAAAGTGTTACCTCACTGAGCTTCCCACACTTCCCAGCAAGGGAAAGGTCTCCAGCTGCTCCAGAAGCCGTCACATCGTAGGATTCCTGAATCCTTAAGGCTGGAAAAGACCCCTGAGGTCATTGAGTCCAACTGTCCGTCCAACCCCCTGTGTTAACTAACCCGTGTCCTGCAGTGCCACAGCTACCTGTGTTCTGAGCCCCTCCAGGGACGGGGATGCCACAATGGGGACCCCAGCTCCACCCTGAGCACCCTGAGACACTGAAGCAGCTCATGCTTGTTGGATGGGTGCAGCAGTTCAGAGCCCTCAGGGTCTTTCACTTGGAAGCTGACTAATAAAACCGAGACCGAGCTCTTCACCAGTCGCCGAGATGGTACCCAGCCCCCCATGTGTGTCCCTTGCAAAGACCTGCAAAGCCACCTGTCACCTGCCTAAGGGAATGCCACTAAAAGCCGACGCTGACAAGTTGTCCCCCCCCTGCAGCTCATTGTTGGCCGTGCAAGGGGCTATTGTGAGGGGACGTGTTCCGCAATGTCTCGTTTAGGCAGGTAACGCTACCGGATACGGCCCCTTGGAGGATCCTACCCCGTGGCAGGTAAGGACACCCCTGCTCAGGCTCATGAAACATGCAGATTGCTGTCCTGAAAGCCGAGCTACCCACTGCCTTGAAACACTGACACCGTGTTCCTGCGGCTCTGCCGGGCAGCTCGTGACCCACCGCACCCGAGCAGCATGGGCCAACCCCCCTGCTCCACCAGCATCACCTCCACAGCACCAAACACCCTGCACCCCTTTGGTACCAGCACCCACTCGTGGATGTGGCCAGACCTAGACCAGCACATACAGTATTCCCCAGATGGGACCTGGTGGTTAACCACCACCCGGCTTCTCCGTGAGCTCCCCCGGCAGGGAAGAGGCGCAGCCCCACGGAGCCCCTCGCTGCCGGGTTAATCCCTGCACTTATCCGTATTAAACATGTGGTCCAGGGCTGCCTGCAGCCACGGGAGCTTACAGCCACAGCAGGAGGTACAGAACCTCTGTGAACACCACCACAAAAGCCTCAGCGATGGTGGTGTCACTGGTTTTGAAGCAGGATGCTCCCCCAGCACCCATCCTCACCAGCGCCGGGATCAGCAGGAGCAGGGAGGGATTGTCCTATTGTCCTCAGCTCTGGTTTGGCCACACCTCGAGTGCTGGATGCAGGATTGGGCCCTTCAGTCCAGGAAGGACGTNCTGAGGGAGCTGGGGAAGGGACTGGAGCACAAGTCCCCATCCCTGGAGGGATTGAACAGGCCAAGAGATGAGGTGCTGAAGGACATGGGCTAGAGGTGGCCTGGGCAGGGTGCTGGGGTTGGGCTCAATGAGCTCAAAAGTCTCTTGCAGCCCAGGGGACTCTGTGATTCCGTGACAAGCACTAAGTTCCCACGGTGGATTAGTGAACTTCACAGAGTTTGTGGGTTTAAGGTTTTTTACAGGTTTTATTTTAAATCTCTTTGTCCCTTTTCTCCCGGGACGTGGTCTGGGTCAAACCCGCCCGACACGGCCCCACAGGGATGTTCTCCCCGTTTCCCTCACAACAGATCGACTTGGCCCGTCCCACACTGAGGGAACACAGGTGACAATCCGGGTCCAGCATCGCTGCTGAACGCCTGTAAAACTCACCTGCTCCTAAACCAGTCTTATAACCACCACATCTAGGGGCCATTTGCATATGCAGATGCAGCTCATCACAAGCAGGGTCAATCAGGGCCGCTACAAGCTGGAAGCTCCTCCCCAGGGGGGTGGTTTAAGCAGGGAAACGCAGGCACAGATCGGGCTGGAAAATATCTGTAAGTGATCTCTAGGTAAACATATAGATTTCATCCCACAGGAGCCAGTAATTTCCAATTAGTGAGAGTCTAATCGATAGCCTTTAGGCTCCTGCTCCACCCCTGCTTCTACTTAAGGTAATTGGAACCCGATCAGGGAAAGATTCATTAGGGTAGTTAATTGGTTTTAAGTAGTTCACCCAACTCTGACAGGGTTTAATGTGGTGGCTTAGGCAGGGCAGGGTGGGGGGACAGCCCTGACCTCCTCTGGTGATGCTCAGCCAGTGGCCATGGGCTCTGAGATGGGGGACATCCCCAGGCATCCTTGGTCAACGCTTCCTGGGAAGCCAAGGGACAGCTCTGAGCTCCCCTCCTGACCCACCCTCGTGTTTTACCTGACCCACCCTCGTGTTTTACCTTCTGGAGCACGCTGGAGCACCGTGGTAAACACCAGCATCCCTGAACACGAGGGGAAGGAGCCCAAACCGGGCCCTTAGGCCTGTTTCCTCATCCAGGCATGGAGGAAGAGGAGGAGGTTGTCCTCCTCTGCACTTCAACAACTCCCCCCCAAACCCCTAAATAAGCAGCACAGGGGTCCAAACCTCTCCTGGCTGTGGGGAACAGAGCCCAACACCAGGGGCTGTTACCAGCCACAGCGTCGTGTCACCCACGAGGGTGCTGGACTGGCACTCGGACACGGCGAGGAGCCCGGGCATGGTGACAGGAACAGCATTTGGGAGGGATGGGGGAGAACAGAGTTCCATATTTTGATATCCCTCAGGGTTTAA
>VXBZ01006906.1:248603-264750 GCA_013399135.1 Heliornis fulica | reverse complement strand
GTGGGGCCGATTCCTTTTGCTTTCCAGAAGTTTCTGAAAAAGATTTTCAGAAAAATTAAGAGTTTGGAAAAAGAAGTAGTAACCTGGCTTCATTCTGCAGCTGTTCTGGCCACGCTGTGAGGGGTTGTGTTTGCTCCTGTGACACCAGCCCTGAGCATCTCCAGACTCCTGCACCGACAGGGCTGTGCAGGAGCTGGTAGGGGGACACTGGTGACACCAGCAGCCTGGCTGTGGAAACTGGAAAGACAGTGGCAAGGAGCACTGGGCTCACTGCTCACCCTAGGCCCCCCCAGCTGTTGTCTTACTGAAACCCACCACAAATATCACTTTTTCAACCCAAACCAGACAGTCCATTTCTAACGTAGCTTCTACATGTTAAACCCTAAAAAATAAACAATAAATAACAGATCACACCAACTTTCAAACATAATATTTTTATTTGTGGATAAAAATTAAGGCTCACAGTACTTTTATCATTTCACAAGCAGAAAAATGTTAAAAATTGAGAATGAAGGGGAACACCCCAAGACAAATTCCTCTAACTGCTGACATGTTTTACTGAAGACTCGAGGTGAACAACTGTACAGGGCAGCTACAGTTAATAGTTTGTAAACTAGGTGCTAAATACCATTTTTTTTTGAAGAAATGTGAACAGAGTGTTGTTTTTCTCTCCACTTCTGGCTGTCCAGCACATGACTCCATCAACACCCTCGAGAAGCACTGAGGTAACACCAACCTTCCTAAGCACAACCCAGCACGTGTGCAACACGTGGGGCACAGGGGGAACAGCTGAAGAGCACAACTTTCACTTCAACAAGACATTTTGATTGTAGTGCAATAGTTTATGCCCAAAATTTTCAATCTTCAAATTTCTGGTTTAAAAAAACCCAACCCGAACCCAAAGTACGTTCCTAAAAAACAGGAGTCGCTGTCAAGGTCCGTTTCATTGGATGTGAAAGCAACTCAGGATTAAAAGATGGCAAAAGCCCACGTGGAACTCGAGCACACACACATATGTCATGCCCATAGTTAAGATGCAACTCTGCCAAGGGTTTAAGTGGGCAACATGCAGTGGATGGAAGACTTCTGTCCAGGCGTGCTCCAGAGGTACGAGAGGCACCGCACCCCCGCACCCAGCGGGCATCACCATCGCCACCCACGTTTTCATGTGAGTTACATCCTAACCATGGGACTGGAGACCGTGGATTTATTTATGTGAGGTCAAAACAGAGAGTCATAGAATGACTCTGGTTGGGAAAGACCATCAAGATCGAGTCTAACCATCTCTCCAGCCCCATTAGGTCCAACACTAAACGTCACCAAGCACAACATCTACTCTTCTTTCAAACCCCTCCAGGAATGGTGACTCAACCACCTCCCTGGGCAGCCTGTACCAATATCTGACAACCCTTTCAGTAAAGACACATCCAACCTAATGAAAGGTTTGGGGTTTAGAGGTGCTCTATATTGAGTACTTTTTAGTAATTCCTTCTGTTTTTCCCGTTTGCTGTCAAGGCAACGCTCACCAGCAGCAGCAGGTCTGCTCACAATAACCAACCATGGCTATAGCACTAAAAAGCTGAAGGATCTCTGTGTCACACCAAAGGGATTCATTTCCTGCCAAGGCAGCCTTTGCACCCAAGGTGCCAATGGAGCAATGAAAGCAGCTACCCTCAGCTTTTCCAACAAAGAGTTAAAATGGGCTTGAAGGCCCCAGTGTCACCAGGGAGCTTGTTTTTGGGGCAAGCTACAAAGAAAATGTGAACCCAGGCTTGTATAATTCTGCTCTAGCAAACACTGACTGACAGCAGTCGCCTGCGCTCAGCGATCCCCATCCTGCAACAACACATCACTTGCACTGATAATACTCCACTTACATCACAAAAAGCTCATCCTGAGGGCTCAGAGATGGCTAGAAGGGGGTGAGAGTTACCACTCTGAAGGAGGCAACTGGATCCATGGAGATCAAGCTGCCTGGAGATGGGTTGGGAGGGGGAGGCAGCGTTCCCAACCCTCAACACCACCAACCACTCTCAGGCACAACGTGTCCCCGAGGGGTCTCGGGGCAGAGGGCTGTAGCACACCACCTCCTCTCCCAAGTGGAAACCCACCACTCAATGGTGTGGAGAAGAGAGCAGGTTTGCAGGAGCTCACTGTTCCCTGCAGGCAGGAACCCAACGGGGTCGAGAGCAACGGGGAAGCATGTGCAATCAACAGGACAGGGAACAAACAGCCAACCATTAACTCCAGTTCACAACTCCATGCAAGTGGAAACCTAAGGAGCTACAGCCACGGAATACTCAGTGTTATCCAACTGTTTGAAACAAGTCTTTTAGCCCACAACACCATGGTAACCTGGCAGCTGAATGAAATGCAACTGCTTAAATTATAGAAACAGAGAAGGAAGAGAGAGGAGGGATGAGCCTGGATACACAGTCATGGTTCCACGGGCAGAGGGAGGCGGCAGGCGCCCGGCAAGCTGCTAAGTCAGGATTGAGCTGTTCCTTTCACAGGCAGCGCTGCAGGATGTGCTCAGAACTCTGGGGTGGATGGAAAGAGCTCTGCCTCAGCACACCAGAAACACACAGGGTGGAGGGGGGCAAGGCGACCATCCCTCATTATTGCTTAACTACAGCAAGAGCACAACACGAACAACGGGATCTACGTGGGTTGGGTGCGTCACCTCCGGCGCCACGCTAACGACTACAACGACCTTAAAGGTGGAGCTAAGTACAACACATACAAAAAATAAAATCCAGTAGAAACAAATGAGTAGGAAATCAATGGCCATCGAGTACGAGGAGAGCACGGGGCCAGACACGGGACTCGCAGATCCGGTAGCTGGGGTGCAAGCGCTCCGCAAGCCGCGCTCCCGCTAGGCCCTGTGTGGGAAGGGCCTACTAAACCAGCCATCATGGACACACCTGCCACCAACACACACACCTACTGAGCAGTGCAAGGGGTAGTGAGTCCAGGCAGAGGGAATTCCATGACATTCCAGCTGTCATGGAGCTCCGGGTCACTCTTGAGGGACATCAACCACCACAGAGTAGGCCACAACCACCACACAACGGACACTGTAACTCCACCACTCAACAGCACCCACTACTCCGTTTGGCAAAATATTTATTTATAATAAATCCGTTCAAAAGCAGTTGGTCACAAAGAATTCATGTCATGTTCTCAGGCTGTAACAGCACTTCTGGTAAAAGTAAATAAACTGTCTCTTTCCACAGTGTACAAAACCGAAGAGACGCTGAAACGACAGTTAGGGACAAACCTCATGAGAACAGGGAGGGGATGGGTAAGACAAAGGCGGAAGCGATAGGGACCTGATAGGGACCTGTCTGCGCAGCGGCCACGGCTGTTCACCCGTACACATCCTCAGCCTCACTTAGTCTATTCCCAGCACAGCTCTCAACTGCAGGTTGATGCTCCCAGAGAGGAATCTGATGCGATGTAGCAGCTCCAGTCAACTCTTTCACAGTACTGCATGTCAACACTGGGAATGGTTTCTGATATGGTTTAGACTGCACACAGTACTTGGATAGAAAAACAGTTAATTACTCCCACTCCGTAGTTCCTGGTGGCTTTGATGTCAAGTCGTACATCACCCGAGAAATGCCGGGGATCTTCTTAATCTCCGACACCATTTTTAACACAACCTGTTGTGGAAGGGAATAAACCCAATTAAATACAGTCAGAAGCACACACATTAAAGAGACCTGATAAAAACAACCTGAGAAAAGCTTAAAAAAAGGAAAACTTCTCTTCATGCTAGTTGTTACAAGAAGGAGAGTCCATAGCTATTAGCATATTACCACCAATTAAGCAATCAACTCAATGAAAAGCCTCTAACTTCACCCTCTCTCTGGTTACCACTCATTCTGGCCCTGAGGATAACCCAGGGTGTGGATCATCCATACACCTCCCCCAAGGCAGCAGCTCTTCAGCCTCCAAACCACTTCTAGGGAGTTCAGCGGGGATGTAACGCTGGCCTGTGTGACTACAGATTGTTTCCAGGCTTTTCTCAGATCACATCTCCAGCTGAACCACCACACCAAGCAACAGCCAGTGAAACCCCTTTGAAAACAGAACAGGAGCTTGAAAGGTAAAAATATAATAGCAGAAAGAGGCATCCAAGGGGTAGGGTTGCCACTGAGAGTTCTTCTCCAGAGTTCATGGTCAATTCAGTGAGCAAATAGATTCTGGATGAGCATTTGCTGATCTCAGAAGTTGAGTTTCCCTAAAACCCCACCACTCACAGCAACGCTGCCGCTGTGATGTGTGGTTTTGCAGCACAGGGGGTTGGACTGGATGATCTTTCAAGGTCTTTTCCAACTCCTGATGTTCTGAGACTGTGTGCTGCTCTCCAGGGAGACACAGAACATTATCTTCTAAAAAAACAGAGGTGATTGCCACAACCTCTACTACTATTACCTAGCCTTAAAATAACCACTTGCCATTTTGAAGGCTGTGGGGTTTTGTTTGGGGGGTGTGTGGGGTCTGGCTGTCTTCTTTGACTTGTTTGTTGGGGTTTTTCAAACACAAATTTCAAGGTGCAATGAATCCTCCTATCACAGAATGGAATAGTTCACATGGTAATTTCAGCTGGAATAATTTCTAGGTAGATAGGCTGCCTCAAAGGAGAAGGCTTCAGTTCCACACAAGTACTACACAATGCCTGTATGTATTTATAGAGCACATTATTAAAGATGTTCTCCACTGACACTGCATTCCCAGAGAATGAGCACTTGAAACTGGGTGTGGATAAAATTTCCCAGAAAAACACGCCTCAACTTGACTCCTAAATCCTTTAAGTGACCTAAATAAAACCCAGACCTTAAACAGCAGGTTCCAGTGACATCAGAAGTGGCAATCAAGGGCAATTCCATAAGTCAGGGCATTTCCAATTACTAATGCAAAAAACTAATTTCAAAATGTATGCCCAGGTATGGCTGGGCTGCTCTTCCTTTCTTAATTGAGAGTATTTTGGCTCAACTCTGCTGGAAAGCCTTTACATCTGTCATACAGGAGAACCTGGCAGATGGGCTACATTTTTTTTTTTTCCCCAAACCCACCATATTCTTCCTAATGATCACTATAAAACACACACACACAAAATCTGTAATAAAAGTCAAAGTCAGGGCAAGCAACCAAGAGGGAAGGAAGTCAAGATGAGTCACCTACAACACTAGCTCATGCTGAGCAGACACTTGAAAGGAGCCTCACCTCCTCTGGAACCTCGCTGCCAGGAGTCGCTGCGATGCCAGTCATGAAGTCGCTCGTGATGAACGTGCGGATGACCACAGACCTCTGGCAGGAGGGCTGCTTCTGGAGGGGGTCCCGGTCGAAATGCAGCGGCGTCAGGATTATTGGCATCTGGCTTATTTTTCCAGCATAACCTTTGGGAAAGAGCAGTACAAAGGGCATCAGTTGGCTCTGAAGACACAAGCACGACAAGTTTTACACAATTTCTCATGTTATGTCAAGCTCTATGCTAGGAGCTATGTCTGCATCTCCTGGGATCTCTTAGCTCCTGCTTCCGTGCCCCAGATGATCACACTCAGCGGCTCACAGACTAGAACTGCTCGATCTGCCACTTGAAATGATGTTCAGCCTTTGCAGCCATGCAGAACAAAGCCAGGTAATCTCTGTGAGCCCTGTAACCCACAGGGAATGCATCTGAAGATCTGCTTTCCTTCCCATTAAACATAACCCTGGGGTTTTATCTATCCCCACATCAAGCCCAACGAAGACACATTGAAGAGCAAGTTCTCAAGCATCTCTGCTCCGGTGGGAACACCAGACAATCGCATTTTTCTGGTTAAAAAAAACCCAAACAGCTCCTCTGAAAACTAATTCAGAGAGCCCCTGATCTGAGCATTTAAACACTGCACAAGTTGAGGTGCTGGTGCGTGGCAGCCTGCAGAGCCAGTCTAACACCCATGCAGCTCTCACCCTCTGCTAGCACCAGCCTGAGCTGCTGGCACAGGGAGCCTCTGGCACCAAACACTAACTCACAGCATCTTCTAGGGCAGGATTCCTTCACACAAAGCCAAGTGTCACCAGAACTTAGCAAGACACACCCACAGTTCTACACACACAACTGGCAGTGCCACCCTCAGCCTTTTGAGGCTGTTTGTGTACAAACTGTAGCAAAACAGCCCTGCAAGGAGAATACTCAAAGTGTGATACCCTTTGTAACTTAACTCGGACAAAACTGCACCCCATGCAAATCCAGTCTGAAGATGTAATTACAAAATGAAAGTATTATGGTTTTTTAATTACAAAATAAAGCTCCTCTATGCCCAGGCTCTGCCTGTGTAGCATACCACAGGGATTGACTCCTCCCTGGGCAGAGGGGTTGGAAATATCACTGCCTGCCAGCCGGCCGTGGCTGGCTTTACAAGCACAGCTTTGCCTTTCCATTAGGAAATAAGGAACCAGCACAGGCAACGAGCATCAGCACCAGGAGAAACTTGGTATTCTGGCTCCCTTCTTTCCACAACCCCCCCTGCTGAAGGGGCTGTGGCAAGCTGCCATACACAGTTGATTTACTTCAGGTAAATACTGATGACGTTGTCAGCAAAGCAGCGGTTCGTTAACTCCCAGCTGGCTAACAGTGCTTCTTGCAGAAGCTTGCTCTGCACCACACCTCTGAGCTTCACAACAGGTCAGAGGCAAGCCTCAGCCCCCAGAATTCCCCAAAAATTAATTCAGAAAGGTTAGCAGTCCCTGTCCTTTAGCTATCTGCTTCCCCACCGCTCAGCGAAGGCTCTTGCCTGTCATCCCATTAGTTTATCACTGTTTAGGAGACATTTGAGCTCGTAGATTTTGACAGTACCACTCTGTAACAAGTCTGGTTTGCCAAGATCTGGAACCCAGAGTCCAGTCCACGAGATTAAGTACCCACCAGACTCCCTGAGAATATTGTGAGCCTCAAAGTCAGCTTGACGTAAAGTGCTGAGGACTCCTGTTGTCAGGAAAGTGGGGGTGACATCTGTGGGAGGCTCTTTGACAGGGGGACCAAACACATACACAACTCTGGAAAACAAACAGGACAGCAGAAAACAGGCATTTTACATACAAGGAATAAAGCCATTTGTGCAAACATTCATGCATATATTGTATCAACATGGCATGCCCCAGTGTTAATTATTCAAGACAATAATCCTCTGAAAAGCAACCAAGATGCTACCCCCATGGTATCCCAAAGGCTGGGTCCTTTTCCTTTGATGTCAGCCAAAGTTCAGATTATTCTAAGAAAGCTACTTAGTGAGAGCTTACAGTTTTCATCTTCTCTCCTAATAGGCAACCACAAAACTCCCCCATCAAACAGTAAATGTTGTTATTACTGAACAGCCAAGGACTAACACTGCAATTTAGGGATGTACTTCTGCCACAGAACATCTTCTGAATTCAAACTAGTCACATCAGCTTTATCCTTTCAATCTCCCTGAATGGTCTGTGGTGCAGAACAAGAAGTGAAGTGTAACACTGATGGACAGGCCTGTACAGGGATTTACTACAACACAGTCACAGGAGTTATCCGAGTCTGCAGAGACAACCCGAGAACACTTGTCTGAAATCCAAAGCAGAAAAATAAGCAAGCTTTGCAGCCTGTGTTTCTGTTTGCAATAGAGAGTCTGCAGGCATAGCTGGGCAGAAGACCAACTATTTTGGTGCATTCCTCAAAGTGCCAGCTTCACTGTCCCCATAAACATCGATGGAAGATTCTGGAAACACACCCTGGTGCAGCAGAACTCTCAGGGTCGTGGCATGTTCAGAATCACAGAATATCAGGATTTAGAAGAGACCTCGAAAGATCACTCAGCCCAACCCCCTGCCCAAGCAGGATCACCTAGAGTAGATCACACAGGAACATGTCCAGATAAGGGTAGTATCAAATCCAAAAGAGATTCAAGACCACAGCAACACTGTAAACCAGCTGTCTCTGAAACTGCACATGCAATCCTGATTTTACACCTCCTTTTGTTCTCTCTGGATTTAAGCAGCATCTTGTGCTCCACAATGTTGCCTTTAAGAATAATACCTCTCTCACTAGGTGTCACTGGTGTGACAAACTGAAGCTGTGCTATAAGCAGTTATAAGCAGCTTCATCAGAGAGTCTATGGCCAGGCAAGGAGGACGTGTGTTCTCCAGACTGATGTGATATCTAAGCAACTTCAGCTCCTAGGAAGTTATGGATTTAAGTAGCTAGAAAATGCACATTGACATGAAGGCCTATCAAAGTGAGACTGCCCAGCTTTGGAGCCTTCTGTGTGTCATCAGAAATGACAGTTCCACGCCAAGTCCCCTCTTGAACAAAGCAACCAACCGCCACATGATGACATCGCAGCTCATCGACGGGCTTGGAAGCTTTCAAAGAGACTTTGTACAAGTTACAGTACATGTTGTCTAATCAAGTGCTTAAAGAGATGCAGTATCAATTTTTTTCAAGCTACAAGGAGGAGCATTTCAAGAAATAAACCTTGTTTAATCATGTAACTGTTACCTCTGCATGACACATCTGATCAACATACAAAAATTTCTACCACAGATTAAACAGGAGAATACTTGTGTGTGCTCAGCTTCCATATGTCACCCAGACCATCAGAAATGGGGGTGATCTGAACCACTTACCTGTTTATGTTGTGGCACATGCGTGGTATGAGCCTGGCAAGAAACATAAGAGACTCCCAGTGTGGAGCATCTTTACTAGAGATCCCACAAACGTAGCTGTACGAGCGACAGTCACCCTGTACGTGGAGAAACAAATAAGTAAAACAACTGAACGTGGAGTTTGATGCTTAAGGAGTTCACAACACTTTCCTGGTCACCCCTTAGGTCACAGGACCACACTGTGTCTCAACACTCAGCAGACACTGAAGTGGTGAAGTCTGTATGCTGAGAAATATCAGGAGGATGAGAAAATAGAGAGCAAGACAGACCTCTTGTGAGCCAACAAGAGCAAAGGAACATTTTTCAGAATGGAAAGATTCACATAAGGTGCCCTGAGCACAGGGACTGATGACATGCTGTGACTTTGATGGCACCAGCAGAAGGAAGCCTGTGATGAAGAACAGAAATCTGCTGCTGATACTGCTACTGAGAAAGTAGAGATGAAGCTGCGACTCAGCCTGGATAAAGCCAAGGAAGGTCCTTTACAGCTGAGACTGCTCAGTAAAGAAATTTTCCAAGTTATTGCACGTGCTTCCAGGAGAATGCCAGCTCAGCACTGGGGCACAGCCACCACCCAAATACCAAGGACAGTCCAGAACAGCATTTGCCAAGGACTGAAGGGAAAGACAGTGCTATAGCACCACAGAGATCCGAGTGCTCCTGAGCCCTGAACCGCCTGCGCGGCTCCAGGTCCGTTCCTCTCACGGGTAAGCACACCATGGCCATGACAGGGCATGGGAGAGGGGAACATGGACCTTCAGAGGCAGGAGAGGAGGGTTGGGGGTTTTAGACCAATTTAGTCTAGGACTCACAGCCTTAAAGCAGGTGACAGGATTACAGTAGAGGCCTCTTCTCTGTGACTTCAGTGACCAGCACTATTCACCCTATTGATGCTCTCAGGTGCAAGACCTGGCCTTCACTCAAGTGTCTGTCCCACTATCTTGACACCTTCGTGCCACATCAGCCCTGACAATGCCATCAGTATGGATGGTATTGTCAGCATAAACTCAACTGGAGCTTATGCTCCAAAGTCAAGCCCCTCATTTTCAATCTTAAAGCAGCAATTGTTCTGCTTCACCACAGCCTGCCAGGGTGCTAGGAAGCAGCTTTCCAAACATGCCTGGAGTCAGAACTCCTCTTTACCTGCACTCCCACAGTTTTGATTGGTAACAAGAAGGCATTCAGTGAATGTAGGCTGGTAATCTGC
Source organism: Heliornis fulica (assembly GCA_013399135.1). Taxonomy (NCBI): domain Eukaryota; kingdom Metazoa; phylum Chordata; class Aves; order Gruiformes; family Heliornithidae; genus Heliornis; species Heliornis fulica. Next base: position 254,858 of record VXBZ01006906.1, on the reverse strand, counting down.
ATCAGCTTCTCCTGGTCTTCTTCAGTTGTACATGCTTTGACCCTCTGCAGCAAAGTATGTGGCTGTGCAATAGTGCAGAAAAGTAATTTTTAGTTAAAGCCCACAAACATGAAACAGAACTTATCTAAAGTAACTTTATTTGCATTGTAAGTAGCTGAGTGTTTAAACTGAACCCACGTTTACCCCTTGGAACTAGTACAGACAAAATACATTCTGTTAAACAACTAAATGTTAGCCAAGCCAGTTTCATTTCATTATTTATTTCAGTTTAAGCTGAAGCTCTCCAAGGCCACATGCAAAGCTCTTTTCCTGTGCTTGTTCTTTCACAAAGCTATACATTTCATTTTTGTTCCTTATCTCAGATACAAAACAAAGCAATAACCTGTTACACTACACTGCAGTTCAATGAGTTTAAGGAAATAATCCCCTTTGGAGTTTTGGCAGTAGGTTTGAACTTGGGACTTAGAGCAGGCTCTGCTGACCACTTCCATCCCCCTGAGTTAGTTCAAGTGAGCTTGCAGTCATCACAAACAGTTAAGTGATTGAAAACTTAAACAACATTAATTAAAAACTTCAGGTTTCTGTCCAGGACACCTGGCAAGCACTAGGTTACTCACTCCTCCACTTTCATTTAGACATCCAGTGACTGTCAGGGCATGCACATCTAGAAAGTTAGGATTATTTCAGGGAGGGAAAAATCTCCAGTAATCCTCATCTGCTCAACTTCTGACTAAAACAAAACTTATTTACTGTTTGAAAGGTATACACAATTCCATTTTCCAGAAATTGTTTAACACTTGCACCAGTGGTGGCACGAGAAATCCCACTGTACTACTCTGAAGGGTTTCAAGTGAGTTGTGCTGGAACATGTTACTCCTGATGAGCACAAGGCAGTAGCTTTGAGCCTTCAGCAGTTTAAGTCTCATTGCCAGTCACCACAGAAGGACCACGCTACTGTTATGCCTACTGGAACTTTGCTGGTTTGTTACCTTCTTAACACTGGCAGAAAAATCTGCAACTATCTTCAAAATGTTGTTGGTTTCTGGAAAGTCTTTGCACACATAAGGCTCTTCAGCACATATCACTCGGATTGCCAGGCCAGGACCTGCAAGACAGAGTTGAAAAAAACATCACACTAAGAGGAAACTCACTTTCACCTAGAAGCATCTGGAACAGCAAGTCCATCACCCAGTACACTACCACTGTGTCTGTACTTCAATTCCCTGAACACCCTGCAAGACCAGAAGAAATAAAGCACACCAGAAGGACACTTCTGTCCAGGACACTTAAATATTCTTTACCCACACCTTAAACTGGCTGGGTGCTTCGAGCAGCAGCAGTCGGCGGTGCCGAAGCCCCGCTGATGACAAGCCAAAGCAAACAGGGACCTCCTCCTTCCCTTTGCTAGGCAACTGGGATGAAAGACTTGGTTGTCACCTGTGTTGAGTCTCCACTGTTTTTTGAGACCCCTGGCAGCCAACTGACCTCTCAGCTACTCATGAGGCACGTGTCATTTTCTGGGAAGCCAAAGGCAGCTCCTTGCGCTGCACCGACGCCGGTGCGTGAGCACAGCACCCTGCACGCTCTGCCATCGACCTCCACACCCCTCAGGGGAGTTTTAAAACATGGGGACAGAAAAATATCCCTCTCCAAAAAGGACACAGGCTTTGCCATATTACATATTTGATGTTTTCTGGTGGAGAACTGCTGGTGCTCCCCGTGCAATCGTTTCCACCCCAGCAATCGCCCCGTAGAAAAGCGGGCAGATACAAGGTGTTACTCCCAGTAAGGTCATCTGACAGCTCAGGCAGCTTCAGCTACACCAAACTGGTAATTCCTGCCTTCAAGAGACACAAACACAGCTAAAAGCAAATGCAATTGTGAATTTTTTCCCTTAACTGCTGTATATAATAAAGCTGTTCTCAAGCACTCTTCCTGACAGAAAGACATGCTTAAGTAAAAGCTTAAATCCATCAATGAATTCTACACTTAGAGGCTAATTCTATACTCCAACATACTGCAGGCATTCTAAACAATACCAGTGTGACCCACAGCCCTTCACCAAGTAGCACAGGCCAGCTCTCATACCTGGGAAAGGATGCCTTGAAACCAGCTCTTCAGGAAGACCAAGTTCTCTTCCCAGCACTCGCACTTCATCTTTGTGAAAATCTTTCAGGGGTTCTATTACTTTTCCCTTAAAAAATAACAAATTGAGAAACAATGTGCACTCCATCTTAGACATTCCAACAAAAAGCCCCAAATATTTAGGTTAGAGCAGTGACATTGGCCAGCTTTCCAGAGCATGTGCTGCCAATGCTTGTGCAAACACTGGAAAGTACATATGAACATGGGCTCTGTGAAACAGCTGCAGGGCAGAGGGTAAGACATGGAAGTTTCAGTTTATGCCAGAAGTGTCAATGTAGACATCACTGTAAGGTCAGGTTGGTTCTGTCTTCACAAATTCAGACTTTGCCTGCCCCAGCTCTGTGTTTAAACCAAGCTAAAAGCCCTGAAAATACTTTGTGCAGCAACAAATATTAGAAGTGGGGATCATTAAGTTGCTCTTTTGCTGCTGAGCACTTAATACCTGAGCACCTTCCAACAGGGTTATGATGTCTCATGTGATGGATGTCTCATGTGATGGTTCTGTCAAAGTATTTATAGAGTTAGAGAAGTTATGGTTGTAATGTCTGAAAAGGCAGAACAGGGCACTCTCCCACAGCTGCTTCACATGCCAGTACTGCAGAGCTCTGCATGGAAAAGGTGTTCAAAAACCTTTCTGGACTTTGGACTGAACAGACAGATTGGGGGTACACCAAAGGACAGGGTGGACCAGGAGGACACACCAGGATCCTTGTTTTCATTTACCTCTTCTCTCAACTTTCGAATCAGCTCTGTGTCGTTATGATGAGTTTTGATGACTTCAGCTTTGCCACTTGCAACAAGGGAAGCGCTTTCAATGAGATCAGGTCTGAGGGTACCCTGAGCAAGAAAAACCTCTTCAGGTTTCAGATTCATTTCTCCAATAACTTCATTGGCAATCTGTAAGATGGAGAGAAAAAGTGTGTTATGATCTACTTTATGGTTATCAAAGGTCTAACAGAAGATGATGACAGTAGCCTATGGTTGAAGCAGTCCTATAACCCTGTATTTTGTTGGAACAGTAAATGGAAAGAGTATCTTCAGACTAGAGGAACATCACAGCCTGTTACACATTACAGTCTCCCTGCATCACCAACACCAGTAGCTGACAGATGGAACATGGCTCATCTCCTGAAGCTGCCCCAACTGCCACTACCCACCACCTGGGTGAAACATTACATGGAAGTTTAAGCAACAGCAGCAAATGGCCAACCAACACAGTGTGTCTAAACACCACAGTGGGTCTATCACAGTGCTTGCAAACCACACTGTGACCCTGAACTATCAAAAAACAGGCTTAGGGTGACACCCCACTGGCTTCTTCAGGTCATCCCCAACCTCTAAGGCCACTGATGCCACTGAGTGCACAGTGCTTTGCAATTAAACAGTCTGATGGAGGAGATGTATTTTAAAAAGCTATCATTAAAAAACAACCACCAGTAACTATAAACATTACCTTAACAAAGGTGTCACCAATAATTTTTCTCTTCTCTTCAGGACTTGTAGTCATATTTAAGGTCTTGCTAATTCTCTTACGAGGAGTTCTGTCTTCATCCGAGATGGGCAGGGTTGTTGTACCATTATAGAATGAATGAGCTGCATTCACCACTGCACAGAATTACAGGAATTTGTCAGCACAGCCAGTAAAGACTTTTAGGTAAGTTTACAAAAAAATAATCATCACTATTGCTTAAAAAAAATCATCCAGTCCTTTAACTGTTAAAATTGCAATACAGCTATTTGATACCCCAAAAATTAATTGTAGCAAACCCATTTTATTTCTCTTATTAACCTACTCTAGAGGGTAATTATTTTTTTCTCCATATTATGAAGCTAGGCAACAGTGTGAGAGTTCAGTTCTTGCTTTTCCTCTTAGATCATAATTTACTTGCTTTATTTAAATAGTTTACAGGAAGGTATTTCCCCAAGGCCTTTCCACAACCAAAATTAAATGATGCACTGTTTACTCATGGTATGCTACACCTCTAATTTAGAGAGGATCTCCACTCAGAGATCAGCTAGGAGGCTCTTTGGCATCTTTTACCAGCACTGAACCCCATGACCTGCAGAAGGAGAATTTACTGAAGAGAGATTCCCCCAATATTTCCCTCTGGCAGCTTGCCAGCACCCAGGTTTATCTGCCTACAAAAGTAGGAATCAGATATATACTGTCCCCTAAAAACCAGTATAATAAAAGATGTGTATAGCTCAGACTTGGCTGCATCAGGATACTGCAGCCCAAAGCTGCCAGATGCACCATCTCAAAGCTCCCTGCACCATCTCAAAGCTCCCTGCACCATCTCACACCGTGCTAGTGGAAAGCCCTTTCCCCTTTGCCCCTCGTGTCCTGACCAAACCACAAGAGAACCACTGGACAAGGGTGCTTACACACAGCTTGGGGAACAGGCAGCTGTTACTTGTGAAATGAATCAGCCAGGCAGGATAAAGCAGCTCTCACCCTTTGCACAACTCAAACATACCTAATTCATCTTCTCTGACCTCTGTACTTCGGGTGCCACAAAGCTCTAAAGCCTCTCAGCCATGACAAGGTACTCTTTGCTCTCTCATGAAGTACTACTGCTCACAAGCTACTCCTAAACCAACTAAAATGCACCTGCTAGGTGCTGGGAGAGGGGAAATAAATACCTAGAAAAAGTCATTTTAGCTGTAATAGCTTTGATCACCCAAGCTAACTTGCAGTTTAAAAAGGAAGAGATCCAGGACAAGGAATAAAGCCCCAGCAGAGGACTGTTGACCACACCACTGATGCAAGCTGCAAGCTAATTTGGGTCTGCAGCAGCCAAAGAGGGTTTCTCATCCATCAGCAGCAAAGTGACCAGGCAGATATCCACTGCTCTGCTGTGCCCCAGGGGCAGGTATTGTATCTCAACACCTGAAGAGATGGGTTGGTTCATCAGAGGTTCCAATCCAATAAGGCAGGAGTAATAGTTTAGATTTGAAGATCTGGGAATAGCTTAGGTCAGTCCAAATTAGCCATCATGCTTAGGGACAGGGAGCCTGAGAACTGCAAAGGTCAGTTCACAAGTGAAACAAAACACTAGACCTTTACTGTAGGAGACCAGCCACACCACCAGCAGTATCAGGCACAGCTCATGAAGCTCCTGTACCTTTAACTTGAATCCCAAGCTTTTTGAGTGCCTCCTCTACGGACTGGCTCTCCCTTTTGCGCATAAAGCCGTTATCTATGTGCACAGCTATGACCTGCTCGCGGTTCAAAGCCCGGTTCAGGAGAGCAGTGCACACGGTTGAGTCCACACCACCACTCAGTAAAACCTAAAGGTAAGGAAGAAAAAAAAAACAAACAAGAAGAAACCACCAAATTTGGTCAGCTGTCTGCAGGTTAACAGGTAATTAACAGATAATTAACAGATAATTCCGATGCAACTACAAGGAACAAGGGTATCGAGTTACACTCAAAACATTTGGAAGGAGACAAGAGGTCAGTGTATGGATCCATTTGTGCAGTTCCTAAGAGCTGTTTAATGCACTCCCCAAATCACAATAATTCTGTGTTTTCCCCATTAACCTGAGTAACCATGTCAGTGTTTGTTAGGCAAGTAACCTTTCAGCTACACTTCAAACTACTTACCAGGACTTTTGAAGAGCCCACTTTGTCTTTGATGTCTTGGATGCACTGGAGTTCTCTGTTTTCCACTGTAAAGGTACCACTGCATCCCGCAATGTCATAGAGGAAGTTCTTGAGGATCATCTTGCCGTTCACCGTGAGGCTCACTTCAGGGTGAAACTGGGCTCCATACAGTTTTTTGGACTCGTTTGCTATGCCTTCAGTGGTGCAAAGAAAGGGGCACAGCAAGGTAAATATTTATAATTAAAAAATAAAATAAAAAATTATTTTTATTTTATTTTTTGGGGTTTGATTTGGGCACAAATCAAACCCAAAGACTCCAGTTAACGTTAGGAACAAGGGTACTACTACATATCTAGAACACAGAGGCCCTCAGAAACCAAGGAACACTCTCAGATATCCCAGGAAAACCCCTGTGAAAACAGAATGTTGATTACATTAATTTTTTCCTCACATGGTACCTCCTACAACCCTGCAAGCACACGGATGGAGCTGCACCGCAGGGG
>VXBZ01006906.1:237174-247902 GCA_013399135.1 Heliornis fulica | reverse complement strand
AAAACAGAATGTTGATTACATTAATTTTTTCCTCACATGGTACCTCCTACAACCCTGCAAGCACACGGATGGAGCTGCACCGCAGGGGTGTGTGGGACAAGCCGTGCAGACCCCCCCTGAGAGCACATTGTGAGCACCACCACGCTTTAACAGTGTCTGGAGACACACTGAGAGTGGGTCACAATACCACACCTCGTGACAACAAGTGTGGGGCAGGTGGGGATTAAAAACATAGTAAGGAAAGTGCCAAATTCCACGGACATGCGTTGGACTCCCAGGTATCACCCTATTTTCCTCGCTGCCAGAAGCTGGGCTACCACCCAACCAGCATTTCCTCACTTGCTGCAGCACAAGGAGCCACAGGTATGTGGAAAAGCCCAGGGGACATGGCACAGGAGTGCTGTGGACTGGGGAGGTACAGCTCTGCTTCTCATGCCTCCATAAAGCGGGGTTAAGGATACCCAGCCCAGGTGGAGCTTGCCCACGGGATGCAGAGAGTAATCCGAGCAGGCATGAGCTCTAGGTCGTCTCAGATAAATGCTTCATGTCATCTTAACAGTGGTTTGGGAAGAACCTTTCAGTAACAAAACATCTTTGAATCTTTTAAAAGGTTGTTTTCCCCCAAATGAGTTACCTGTCTGATTTAAAAGCAGAATCTTCAGATTTTTTTTTTTTAACAAAAGATTTAAAATAAACCAAACTTTGAGACCTTTCTAAGTGGCTTAGCAAACTTCAGCCCTCTGCAGGTCTCCCATGTCCTAGGAAAGAGACTCAAGGAGACTGTCTGGTATTCAGTAATATGAGTAGTGTTCAAAAGCCAAATTCCAAGGAAAAGGTCCCACATTTCTCTGTGACATCCCGTGTGCAATGTTTCAAATGCTCCTTTCAGCACCAACATTTTTTTCACTCAGTTAACATTTATGCAGGAATATTCAATATAGCAAAAAGTTAATCAAGCTTTAATAATGAACAGTGTTCAACTTGTACCATTACCCTGCAAAACCCAAACACCACTGACACTGCATGTTACAGAGTGTCCTCCTCTCCTCTGCCTTAAGGGTCCTCAATATTTTATTTTGGAGAGACAATTCATGTGCATAATTTAAAATAACATAAACCTTGAAAAAAAATTCAATTTTCCTTAAGCCACCACATTTAGAACAGAATCATTTGCTTTCATGTCTATGTTTTTATTATCAGGACAGCATAATATGCAAGAAAACAATTACCAGAAATGGTTAAAGCCAATTAACTTATTGGGCAATAACAGACATAGTCTGTTCCCATTTGGGTCTAAACACTGACATATTCTCTGCTTTAACAAACACTATCAAAAGATGACTCTGTATATGTTATATTTAAATAAAAACTATAAAATAAATACCTGCTATTATGTTCCCAGACTGTGCAACCACTTTGAATCCATCAGCTACTTTATCCACACTGTCTCCATGAGTGAGGAGCACAAGTTCTTCCTTCTGAAGGCCCCTAAACAAAGATTAAAAACTAGAATCAATGCAAAAACAAACAAAACCCCAAACCAAACAAGTCCTAAAGAACAAAACCCCATTTCCCAAATAAAAGCCCATCTTGACTGTCCACACCCATGCTGAGACACTCGTGGGATTTCCCTCCCTGACGGAGTCATCACCACCCCCAAGATGCCTCTGCTGGAAGCTGTGTGAGCTCTTGTACAGCATCCCTCATTCAAGAGGCAATCCATCTGTACTCAGAAGGGGCTGGGGGTTGGCTGTTTTTTTTTATAAACACACCCATATTGAATTATCCCCTCTTTGAGATGTATAGCCATCTAGAGTCAGTCAGGTTACTTGGAGTCCTGCTTTTTATTTCAGTGAAGTTTTCCTGCTCAGAACTAAGTGTTTTCAGGACAACTTGGGCACCTCAGACTTTAGGCAGGGTATAAAGTTCTGCACTAACCCTACAGGGAAAAGTTAATAAAGTTGGGGCAACAGGTATGAGTAATTACAAGGAACCTGAAAGGCACTGACAAACCACCAAGAAAACTAATCCTGGTTCTATGAAACACCACAAAGCAATTTTAAAGGAAGGCAGAAAACAAATGGGTTTGGGTTTTCTATTACCTTCCAAAAAATTGCACCATGTGAACCAACACAAGGGTAAATCACTGCACAGCAGAGAGACAACAGCTTAGCACAAAGACTCTCATGCTGGGGTTCACTTTATGGTGTCTCGGTGAAGATGTTCTGTGTTGAAATAAGGGATTTACACAATATCCCAGGCAAATTTATCTGCATTTCTAGAGTTAATCAAGAAGCTATGCCTACATATTAGTATATAAATTAGTAACTTGCTTACTTGTGAACACAATTCTAAATGTTTTATTAGAAACCAGGCAAGCACAGGTGCCATTTCACTCTTTTCTTTAAAATAAGCTTCCTCTTGTCCCCACACCAGTTTCCAGAGTGGTAGTTCTAATACTGCTTTGAATGTTTAAATGTTTTTTTAAAAACATTTAAAAGCTTAAAATGTTTATGCACCTGAACAGTGAACATGTGTTATCCAGGGTGATGTTGAACACTCCATCTTCTCTAACACTCTTCTTGTGCACTGTACCACCAAATACTTTATTCATCATCTGTCAAAGCAAAAACACGACATGAAAAAGCACCAGACAACCTTGTACCTTTCTAAACCTCAGCCTGCCCACAGCTCTAGCCCTCCAATCCAAACCAACCTAGTTTTTTGTGATTATACTCATTTAATACATCATTTTCCAAAAATTATACGAATTCTCTTCAAAATTGATTGTTCTTCTGTACTGGGCTCGTTCCCCTGTCAGCATGGCAGGGGACTGCTGCTGCACACAGCCAGTGGCAGAAACCCACAACAGAAGACAATGGGAAACATAAGACAGACTCATTAGTGTGCATCTGCTTACCCTTATCTGAGCCCAGTTATGATAACAGTTAAGCCAGAACCTGAATTACCTATCCCTCAGTGAGGGGACCTGAAGGAGGCCTTAACTTTCCAAAATCCAGCCCCTCCGCTCTGGAGAACCTGTCAAAAACTTGTATTACCTGAGTGCTGGTTTTGTGGCTGATTTTGTGACTCCTACTAGTCTTTGCTGTATCAGGTACAGTTCTCAACCAGGTTTTTGCTCTCTAAAACCGAGTCTTTCCTTTGGAGCTGGCTGCCAGCATTTTAGATTTCAGAACTCCCCAAACAAATATTTACTTATGTTTTCCTTACAAAATTTTAGTTTCCCTTTTCAACTACTTTACTTCTCAGATATTTAAGGCTTCATTTTAGATCTAGTTTGACACTTACTGCACTTTACCAATTTCAATCTTTCCTAACAAAGCAGCAGTGTGTTAATGCACACACTTGATTTGTTTGTGCAAAGTCAGCTTCCAGGAACTCCCCTGCTCGAGGCTAGCTTCTGATTTACTTGATGTTTTAAAGCATATTTTAATATAACACACGCTTCCCTTTAGATCAGGGTGTGCCAACATTGTTTCTGTAATTACCAGCCATTCCAAAGGAGTTTTTCCAGCCATTATTCAGCATCTCTGAAGGCCCAGTAAATCACTAACCCCGGGAAAAACCACGAGGCGCTATCAGAAGTCACACATCCATTCCATCCCTCATCTCCTTGGAAATCTTCCCTCAGCTTGGCCATACTAGATGACTGCAGGCTGTGAGTCAGACCTAGGTCAGCTGGTGTTTGGGGGTGTGCTAAGAGCTCCCAAGAGCTATCCTAGAAACATGCTGGAAACCAAAGGGAGAAGCTATTTCCCTTGCTTCCGTGAGGGGCCATTTCCCATTACCAACCTGGCAGAATCCACTAACCTCTGTCAGGTTGTATTTATTGCAAGAAAAATAAGGCCATGTAGAACTCAAGTCATGGCACTTCTTTTTCAAAGACAGACCCATCCATGCTACTGATATGGCAGAGCCAAGAGTACACAGTACGCTCAGTTCACCAGTGAGGGCTTTAAAAGCATCCTTCACACGCGTGGCGTGCTGATGATATTTGAAAAGCAGGCCCTTGAGCTGTTTGTTTTCAGGTAATACCAGAAAGGAGACCTAGAAGAGGCTGTAGACAAACACATCTCAGCACCTGCATGCCATAGCAGATTCCAAGAACTGGTTTTCCGATGGTAAATATCGCTGGGTCGAACCACGGCGCATCTTCTGCGTACACAGAGTTTGGTCCTCCGGATATAATGATAGCTCTGCAGGCAAAGAAAACATTAACTCAAACACACTGTTTACTCTGAAATCCCTTTATTTGCTTTAAACATTGACACTGTCTCTCAGCACTCTCAGAGCTCTGTACTCTAACATGAAGCCTAACACAGGTATCCTAACACGCAGTTTAACTTTGCTACACTAGAGCCCTCACAGCCAGCAACTTACCAGAGAGGGAAAAAGGTTAAAGTCAAATAGTAACCATCCAAAAAAGTGACTGTATTTTAAATTTCCTCATAGCCAAGTGTCAACTACTAGAGAAGGAAAATGGCTGGGATCAAGCGTCCTTACACCTCGAACGTACTTACATATCTCATGTGTATGCACTGCGTGGTGCCCGTGCCATTTGGAGGAGTGCTGCTTTCACAAAACAGGCTCCCAAATTTGTCAAGCTGCTGAATAAAACAACCCTTAATCCACTGTGCTCAGAAAGCGAGGTGGCTTGTGCCACAGGCTGAGAATTCCAAGCCCAACACATGCAAGCGCGCACGGCTCGAAGTCAGTAACGCCTCGTGCCACAGCAGCAACCTAAACCTTTCTGAAGGGCAAGAGAGAGCTTCTGCAAACCATGATGAGCAAGATGGTGAGCTGCAGAAGCACCTGGCAGTTGGGCAATGCTTCTTGGCCTCAACCCAGGATCAATTAGGGGTGGGTTTACCAGACCTTGGACCCACGTACTGTTTGTTTCGCAGAGAACATCCAATTCATCATTCAGAGTGAGAAACGCAAAGCAGGACGAGAGGGAAGCTGCATACACAGGATGAGATGTATCTAATGAAGCTTTCCTCTAGCTTTATTTAGAACATTTGTCATGCAAGTGCTGATAAAATAGATTTTTCCTGGTTTTAAGCAGCAGAAAGGGGCAGTGTGCTTCCAACATGATTATTTCTGCTAGGGGTACAGATGTAACAAGCTCACAAACCCAACACCCCCTCTGTGTGCTGTCATGGTACCTGCTCTCCCAGGCAGATCACCCCCAGCTCCCCAGACCTGCCTCCTCATCTCATGATGAGTTTTCTAAACTCAGACACTGCCAGAGACTGGAAACACTTCATGCCCAGTGACTTCTAATAACTCCACCTCAGAAGGATTTGCTCAAGTGCTGTATGTACAGACACCATTTAATGTCAATTAAAGGAAAAACAGCCACACCCACAAACTGAACATTCTTACAAGTCAAAAATAGTTACACACTGTCCTAGTTTCATGCCCAGTGCTTAAAAATCCACTTTTTCCCACACCTATTAACACCCCACAGAATACAGACAGGTTATCCAACGTGCCCAAGTATTACAGAATAAAGATAACAATTTGAGGGTGAGAGCAGAAGCTGCATCTTCCCAACCATCCACTGCACAGCACACAAGCACAGGACACAGATTTTGGAGTTGTTACTGCAACACTGTGTAACTCCTTCCATACCTTCCCATGCTGGTATGAGTACACCTTACTCTGGTTTAGCTTAAACCACTTCCAAAACAACCTGATGTAGCTCTGGGAATCCTATTTGCTGTGGATTAACAGCACATCATTAATATCACATGCACTGATGGTCCAAGCCCAGGACTCAGCCCCGACTGTGGCACCTCCACAGCCCAGGGTCTTGTGGAAACCACTGAGGTTTATGTCACTTTCAGATGAGACTTGTCACTAGAGGTTTGTTCTGCAGCTGTGAAAATGCAGCTAAATTACATACAATTGTGTACAATTTAGCTAAATTTAGCTAAACTTTGTGTACAACTTAGCTCAAGCCTCAGCAGACCACAGCACAGCTCCTCAGCTGATTCGGTGCCTGTCTCTGCACCCTGAGCTGCAGTATGGAACATGACTATTCCCATGGCATGAGGAATATATATCAAAACCTTGTGTTTTTACAACAGTTGCTGAATAAAGGATCTGATGGTCAACTCAGTTGTTGTTGAGCTTCCCTGCATGCAAATCATTGACCAAGGCCACAGACAAAAAACTGATTGGCCAATATGGGTTGCTGATAACCTGAAATCACTCCCTTAACCTTGTACAAATGATCTTTTGAATGAAAAGGTTTTGCCTCTTTGCAACTGTTTGGAATGACAAATCCAACATATCTCATCACAACACTGAAGAGCCTTCAGCTGTCGAGACAAAAGGAGGAAAAGATCCTCCCCCCTGCAAACCTGCATCAGCACAGCACAGCTCGGAGACATCACCAGTGCTATGAATACACCTTGAATCCAACACACCAGAAATGCAGGGATTCTTTTAAAACCAGCAATTACATACATTCATCTTTTAAAGTCTTGGGGGTTGGAGTATTACAAATGAGATCTGATGTGAGAAGGCATTTTCAGAACAGTGCTGAGAAAGCTCTTCACTCAACAGGTACCTGATAGATCCAGCAGCTCCTGGGTTTCCTGTTCCCTGTCTTTTCAGAAGGGATCAATAAGCTCCTATCTGACTTACTCAAATACACTCTTTAACAATTCACTAATTATCACTGATTAGAGAAGCAATTCAGCAGCAAAACACTGTCATATCTGTTGCTGGGCATGACTGTGGTACATCTGGATCTGTACCTGTGGTGAGTTTGCAATGTGGCTTCTTTAAGAAGTGGCTAGAAGTTTCTTAAGGGTCCAACAAAGCAAATCCCAGCTGGGCTCCCAAGGCCAAACTCCCAAACCCTGTTGCTGACCAGGCCAGGATAATCGGTGCCGGTCACAGCCTCTGGGAATCACATTTTAGAGAGAAAAACCCAAACAGCCACATTCTGCCACCAGAGAAGGGAGTGAGAAGATGTCAGAAACTTTGCAGACACCAAGGTCAGTGAAGGGGGGAGGAGGCGGCACTTGGAGAAGATTCCCTGCAGGCTGTGGAGCAGAACATGATGAAGCAGGTGTCCCCCCACAGCCCATGGAGGACAAAGAGACCCACTTGTAGCCCACGGAGAGGCACCTGGGCCAGGCAGGAGCCCACCATGGAGCAGGGGCAGGAATAGGGAAGAATCTGTGACCTCCATTGGAGCAAGGCCCTGGCAGCACCTGCAGCCCCTGGAGAGAGATCAGAGGCACAGAGAGATGGAGGCCCAGGCTGGAGCAGGTTTGCTGGGGGGGCTGGTGACTCTGTGGGGGACCAGGCTGGGGGCAGCAGTCTGGGACTGAGAGACATTCTGTGAGTTTATAGCAGTGACCCACGCTGGGGCAGCTGGGGAAGAGCTGAGGCCCTGTGGGAGAGGACTCACGTGGAGAAGGTTGGAGGACNGAGGAGAAATCATGGATCAAGTCCAGTCTGCAGAGGAGGGAAGGGCACAGGGTGGTGATTTAAGAGCTGTTTGTACTTCTCATTATCTGACTCTGGTCTCTCTCTGTGTGCAGTGTAATAAATTAGAGAGTTTTCTTGCCTTTCTTCTGTGTTGAGTCTGTTTTACCCATGAACTAATTGCAGAATGATCTTTCCCTGTCCTTATCTCCACTCCAAAGCCTCTCAACACGTATCTTCTCCCCTGTCCAGCTAAGAGGGGAGCGACAGAGTGACTTTAGTGGGAGTCTGGCCTCCAGCCAGGGCCAAACCACCACAGTACCCAACTGACAACGAAGATTTGCAGACTCCAGGGTATTTATTTTCCCCACAGAAACACAAGGCATACCCTGGTAAACCTCACAGAGCAAGAAAAATAAAAGTACAAGCACAAAGTAGTGTGAGACCCCTTCTTGCTGCAAACAGTGAGTGGTGGTGTCAGTTTAGTTTTTTTCAGTTGCCTCCCAGAAACATTATTTTTTGGCATTATTTACTACAGTATCTTCAGCATCCAAGGTTTTATATCTTTTTAAATTAAACAAAAGAAAATAACTTTTAGAAATTCTCAAAACTTGCTTTTAACAGCTACCCTAGTTCAACAGGTAAACAGACAAGATCATCTATATTTCTGCAGATACATCTTTAAAATGCAAACTCAAACTGTGCTCACAAATGGAAACCATTAAAATGACATTAAGACATTAGAAGTGAACATACAAAGTGTCTATTGCTGCATAGGTTTCCCCAGCAAAACTGGTGTGCTTCCACAGATAAGCTAAAGATGCAATCATTAACTAATTACAGTGAAAGTTATTGTGCATAAACCCACCAGCAAACTGCTGCCAACACCCACGGACACCGTGAGACGGAGGAACACGCGGGCAGGGACACCGCGGGAAGGCACCTACCGAAAGCCTTGTTCTCTGATGGCGAAGGCCGGCGTCTCCAGAGGGAAGATCTCGGACTGGACGAACAGCTCCCGCACCCGGCGGTCTATGACCTTCCCGTACTGCGCCCCGGCGTCCAGGATGACGACGGCTCCCTCGTAGTGGTGCTGCCCATCCTTGAGATCTGCTCCAGCGTTCTCCGTCTGCAAACATCACTCACGTCACCCACTGCAGACTTTAAGCCAGATCAAAGGACTAACATCTGCGAAGCTTGCTAAGGCTGCCTGCACGTTAACTTATCATTCAAGCAGTAAAGGCCAGCAGAGAAAATTCTAAGTAAAAAGTCCCTTTACACCTACAAGGACCAGGAGATGCACTGGGGAGATGAAGAGACCATGCTCTGACACAGCACATCCCTCCCGAGCAGCCACACAAACATGTCATCCCCAAATCCAAGCACGGCACAAATGAAGGCAGAGCTTTCCATAAATAAGAAGTCATATGCCCTGTTCACCACTCCAGCTTTCCCCATGTTCCAGTCACTCCCTACCATAATTAAGAGCATGTGCCTCTTTCTCAGGCAAAACAGGACGCTGCAGTCATAACAAAAATGTTTTCCCCACCACACTGCCTCACACATGGAGCTCTCACTTGACACTACCTCCTGCAGAGGATGAAAAGGAGAAACTGGGAACAAATGTCCCTGCTAAAATGATTTTTCAAAGAAAACTCCAGCTTTTGACTGCAGCCTTTGGGGTGGGGAGAGGGAGGAGGGGGGGTTGGCTCCCTTAACTTAAAGCTTTCACTGTTTCCTGGCCAATGCTGCTTGATGAAGGAGAAACTGGGAAGAGTTTCCCCTCAGAAAGGGGTATAACTAGAATTCCCTGTATTCTACTTATCTATCTGCACAAAGAGCTGGAGGGGTGCTATTTCTGAGAACTTCTGTTGAAGCTGAACCGTCCAAGGCGGCTCAGGCACTGGGGCAGAGCAGCAGCACCAGTCTGATGGCCCGAGAGCAGGACTAAGAGAACGAGGGGGGGAGTGGGAGTATGCCAAGGGAAAAATGGGGGGTAAATTTAAGCTCACTTAAAAGTTACCCTGGAAAACACTTCATACATGAAGGTCTCCTACTGTTCTCCACCACTGATGAGCCAAATAAAGTTATCCTACTCTCAAAATGCTGTATCTCTGGATTGCCATTTGCCCACCCTTTCGCAGACCTCAGACGGTACCGTCACCTCCAACCACGCTGCTGTGGCAAGGGTCATCCATGCTCCAGCCCTACCACTTGGTAACACCTGGTAACTGTGCTGGTAACTTGGTAACTGCTATTGGGTGTAAACCAGTAGTTATCAGCCCTGTAACAGTCTGTGGTAAGAGATCTGCCATCAGGCTGGCGTTAGCAGCTAAGGACACCACATACCTTACTCCTTGGTGTAACTACCCAAAGCTCTAAACTAAGCTTGTGGCTTCACAACGCCCACTTCTACAGCATCGAGGGACATTTCAGCATTTCTACACCCCCACGCTTGCAGGATTTCCATTCATACCATTTATAAACCACGTTAACACACAGAACAGCCGTGTTCTGGAGCACCACAAAGGCCCTGGCATAGCCTGGTCTGCAGCAGCAGCAGCTCCTCTGTCCAAGCTTTCACCCACACTAACAACTTGGGACAAGCCTAAACCAGGAACCTTGATCTGGCTCTTTCAAGCCAGCACAGGTTTTACAAGAGTTTAATTGTTTCCCTGTGGTATTAAAATTAAGCAAGCCTAAGAACACTTACTGGCTGGGGCCTTTTGCTGTGGCGTATAACAGAACAGTAACTCCTTCAAGCTCAGGCAAACCCCAGCCTGATACAGGAGCCCCCAACCCGTTATCTCAGACAAATTTAACGTACACAAGTTGTGTGCAGACTCCAGCTGCCTGCTGGGACCCGGCTGCCTGCTGGGACCCGGCCGCCTGCGGAAACCATCTCCTCACCCGCTTCCTGAGGGAGACCAGGGAAGACCAGAGCCTGGTACCGCTGGTACGAGCGCCCCAGAGGAGCCCCCAAGAGCAGCCCCAGCCAGGAACGGGCGTTGTGTTTGCGGTCAGGGGACCCGGGCGCTTCAATAGGCCCCTCGCAGTCAGGTTTTCCTGCGGGCTAGGTAAGAGCCCAAGAACAAGCCTTTCAGCCTGCTACGGGAAAAGCTGGAGTCAACTTGCCGGGTTTCGGTACATAAGTTGCCCCGAAGGGAGACGAGTGGGTAAAGGCCAGCGAGTCGCAGGCGAGCGCTACACCAGCGCACATCTCGTCCGTCACCGTCTCCACGAACCAGACACGAGGCGATA
>VXBZ01006906.1:224833-235631 GCA_013399135.1 Heliornis fulica | reverse complement strand
CGGCCCCGCCGGCGGAGACATGTCGCCTGCCATCGCGGCGAAGGAGGGCGGCCGGCAGCGCCGGGCCGGGAGCCACCAGCACTACCTGGACGTGAGAAGCGAGGCGCCGCCCGCCCTGGCGCTTTGCGAGGACGGGCTGCCAGGCGGCGAGGCCGAGGAGTTGCTGCTGCCGCCGGGGCCGCGGGGACCGCGGGGGTGCCGGGCGGAGCTGGGCAGCATCCTGCTGCTGCTGGTGCTGTACGTGTTGCAGGGCATCCCGCTGGGGTTGGCGGGCAGCGTCCCCCTCATCCTGCAGAGCAAGAGCGCCAGCTACACCGACCAGGCCTTCTTCAGCTTCGTCTTCTGGCCCTTCAGCCTCAAGCTGCTCTGGGCCCCCTTGGTGGATGCCGTCTACCTGCGGGGCTTCGGCCGCCGCAAGTCCTGGCTGGTGCCCACACAGTACATCCTGGGGCTCTTCATGATCTATATGTCCACCCAGGTGGACGTGCTGCTGGGTGACGGGGAGGGCCGAGGCCCCGACGTGGTGGCCCTCACCGTGACTTTCTTCCTCTTCGAATTCCTGGCGGCGACGCAGGACATCGCGGTGGACGGCTGGGCCCTGACCATGCTGTCCAGGGAGAACGTGGGCTATGCCTCCACCTGCAACTCCGTGGGCCAGACAGCCGGCTACTTCCTGGGCAACGTCCTCTTCCTGGCCCTGGAGTCACCCTCTTTCTGCAACAAGTACCTGCGGTTCCAGCCCCAGCCCCACGGGATTGTTACCCTCTCAGGTACCACCGGCCTGGGTGCGCGGATGCTGGGATGGGAACCTGCTTCCCTGAGCCCAGACCAAAGCTCCGTTAAGAGCGAGCGGTGGCTCAGTGCTGTGAACTGAGGTTTGGTTTGTCCCCTGCCTCTGAGAAGGCACAGCCTGATGGAAGGCTGGTGGAGGTCACTGCTACATGCACTGAACTTCCACGTTTCTCTGGGCTTAGAGTGCAAAGTGTGGGAAAACTGACCTGGCTTGGCTGACCCAAGTGCTTTGTAGAGAATTTCCCCTCCCTTGTAGTTTAATGACTGTGCAGTAGACTCTTGTGGTTTTTTTTTTTTAAATCCAAACAAAACCAGAAGCTTTTCCTCTTTAAGGAGACCTTTAGAGAACATGACCTTCTGAGAGGAAGGAAAGGGGAAACTTAAAAAATAATTGACGCTGCTGGAATGGTTATTGTTTGGTAAAGTAAAAGTTGTGTTTAGGGTTGGCCACGTAGGAGATTTCTAAAGGAAGACCTTGTTTTAGTAAATTAAGGGTGGGGGGGATCCTGTTTTCTTGCATGATTTAAATGGAGTCTGGTAATGCATAACTGGCTGTTAGCATAGGGCTGTCTTCTGTTTGGTTCTGGGCTATTTGGGGTTGGGTTTTGCTTTCAGAAAAGTTTTTTTGTGGTGCTTGATCTTAGGCATGCTGCCTAGCAGAAGCATGTGTTTTGGTTGCAAGGTTATGCTTAGCCAGCTCAGGTTATGGGATAACAGGAGAAACCGCCACCACTTGTGGTTGCGGTCTCCAAGTGACCGTGGCTAGCAGTGAAGGGTAAATTCTCATGGTCTGAGTTTCTCTTCCCTTTCCTACACTGATTGCTCTGCCTGCATCATGGAAGAGAAAAGGTATGTTAGAACCGAGCTGAATTATCGGTTAAAGGCTAGTTTTTGCATCCTGTCCCTGCCTTGTGGCAAAGCAAGATAACGTTTTCCAGGACTGCTGCTGATTTTGTCTGTGCAGCTATCCCAGGTGCTAACCAGTCTGCCTCTTCACTCCCTGTGGTTAACCCCGCTCTGTGTAGAGCAGTCCTCAACGTAACCCTCCGGCTAATCGCTTTCCTTTGTTTTCCCTTGCTGTGCAGTTCATCAGTGCTGGGGTTTCTTCCCTCTTGCTGCAGCCGCAGCCTGACGTCTCTTGCTGCTGATGCAACTTGCGAATAACCGGTGTAGTTAGGAGAGCTTGGTTTGTCGATGCTTGCCTCTGCTGCCCAGGGTTGGTGGTGTTTTGCTTGCTTTTCTTCTCAGCACTGTTTGTATAAATGGGTTTGTTACTATTGCAGGAGGAAAAAAAAGATCCCTACATCAACAAAAACACAAGGCAACCTGTTTAACTTGTCCTGGCTATTAACCTGGGCGGAGTAAGAAAAGCAAGTAACTCTGACACTGTAGTTGCAGGATATAGTTTTTTGGGTGGTAAAACTGGCTGCAAGTTCTGTGCCCTTGTCTGGGTGACCGTGTGTCACACTCAGTGTGTGGCTGTGTTTCTCCTGAAGCAGCTGTAGGGCAGCGGGACTGGGAAATGAGGAGAGCGGCTCCTTGGAACAGGGCTGGTGATGGGCAGTTAAAGTGGCAGAAAACTTCCTCGTGTCAAAAAGGTGACTGGTTTTCTGCCAGGTCAGATCTCTGCAGGCTTTTGTCATAGGCTGAGTGCCTGTGCTAGGGAAAGAACAAGTCAACACTGGGATCCCAAGGCAGCTTCGAGTTGTTAAGTGACAGCATTGGGCTCATTACCCTCAGGAGATCAGATGAACAGCAGAAAGAAAAGCTGTGCTGTTTCACACTAACGTTTTACAGAAGAAAATGAGAAATACATTTTGTTGGGCTTGTTATTTGAGATAACATCACTCAGTTTAGTACTTTGCTCTTCAAATTTTTATCATTTAAAGAACCCAAGTGAGGAAAGTGGAAGCTCACAGGCTGGGCTTGCTCTTTTCTGCCCAGATTGCGATTGCCATGTGGTCACATGGAGCCTGGTCTAGCGTGAAGGGAGAGAGGTGAAGTGGGAGTGGAGGCAGGAGGTGTCCCCTCACGGCCACACAGACTGACCCAGGCCAGCAGAGTGCCCTTACTCCTGGGAGCAGATCTGTAGCTGTAGATGTCCTTGCAGCTGATGTGCTGAAACACCTGTGCACCTCGTTGATGGTTATTTCCCACCCTGCTCCAGTTTGGAAGCTTGCTTGGCACTACTACAGTGGTTTATTTTGTTAGTAGCAGTGTAGAGGCAGAGACAAACTAGAGATTTGGGCTGGCAGCAGTGGTGGCACCAGAAACTTTGGGCTTAAAATTCTTTGTGTAAACTACTATTTGAAAGTTCTTTGGGTTGTAGCTTGTTAGGGGACTTGGCCATATTTGAAAGGACCTTACTTGTGTGGAGACTGCTACTACCACACCACCTTTATTTTGTTGTTTAATCTGGGCTATTATATGTGGTGGTGGTTTATTTTCTTCGTAGGTTTTTGTTTTGTTGCAAATCCAGCTATTGGAGACTATCCAATCTTGCTGTGCTGCAGCAAGAGTATTCATGTGATGACACCTAAAGCTGCTACTTTCCCCACCCTTGTGCTGTGGGTCTCTCACAGTGATGCTAATGCTTGGTGCTGTTACTGGGCTACCACTGCTATGCGGCTTCTGTGTCTCTGAAAACCCATCTTAAGGCTTAAACCCATACTTTAAGGTCTGTGTTCAGGATACAGAGGAGAGAAAAACGTGACAGAATTGCTTATGGGATCTTCTTCACTTTGGGAAGAGGAAAAGTCACTGCTGTGGAAGCAGCAGAGAATGGTTTCAAATGCCTTTTTTTCTTTCACGTTGACGCTGGAGGATACACCTGAAATAGTCTTTCCATGTTTTCTTCCTGTGCACAAGAAGCAGCTAATATTTGACTAAACCTTTGCACTGTCTGTGCCCTTTCACCAGTCCTTGCTGCTTCCTTTCAAGTCACTGTGAGGCTTCTGGAGGTGCTCGTGACCAGGAAGATAAAAGGTCTTAGTAACATGCAGAGGGTTCTTTCTTGCCCCTTTCTCAGAAGTAGAAAACAGGATTATTTTAATCTGTTCACTTACTCAAAATGTAGTTGCCATGAAATACTGGTGTGTTTTCACTATTGCTGCCTTCAGATCCTTTGGATTTAGCATGAGAATAATGCTGATAATGCACAGATATTTTAGTTGTTGCTCAGCAGTCAGGGACTTTTCAGCTTCTCATACTGCCCTGCCAGCAGGTGCCCAAGAGGTGGGGAGGGGACACAGCCAGAGCAGCTGACCCCCAGTGCCCAGAGGGATGTTCCCTACTATAAGGCATCCTGCTGATCCCGAGCAAGTGTGTGGGGACAGGGCAGAGCTGGGTCCGTTACTTGGGTAGCTGTGTTTGGGGTTTGCTTTTGTTGCCTTTTTTGTAGGGTCAGTGAGCAATGTTTTTATTCTGGCTTTATTACATTGATATTGTTGAAAACCCTGTGTTTTAGATACTTGGTGGATTGTTAATGGTGTTGATGGTGGCTGCTAGAAAGATTGGTTTAATTTTCATTTCCCCCCCTCCAGATTTCCTGTTCTTCTGGGGAGCTGTCTTTTTAATTACCACTACACTGGTTGCCCTTTTGAAAAAGGAAAACAAGGAACTGACACCAACAAAAGAAGAAACAAAAGGCATCACTGATACATACAGGCTGCTGTTCTCAATAATCAAGATGCCAGCAGTTCTTACCTTCTGCCTCCTCATTCTCACAGCAAAGGTGAGTCAACACATACATGAATTGTATGGGAGTGTCAGAGGTTGCTGTGTCTCTGTGCTGTAACTTTCATCTTCCTTTTGCTAGAGGTTCTGTGTTTTCACATGAGATTTGAAACAATTGCTACAGAAAACATTTGTTTGAGCTTTTGCAAGCATTTACACAATCATTAAAGAGAAGTTTGACTGCAATCTAGTGTTCAGGTAATTTGTTTCTAAATGTTTTTAAACAGTTATGTTGTTTGTAGAGCCTGCAGTTATAAGGACAGGTCTTTTAACCTAAGTAGTGTTCCCAGAATCTACAACTCTGTACAAACTAGGTTCCCACAGCTGCTTGTGGATGCCAGCAGGTATTAAGGCACAGGCATGAACACCATTGCTGTGGTGAGTGTTCTCAGGATAAACTGGCCCTGATGATAAGAAGTTGTGGGAGTGTAGAAGATGTTTCAGAAGGGATTTGGAGTCAAACGAGACACGAAAGTGAATTGTACTCACTCATATGTCTCAATTTATTTAATACTGAGTAAATTGAATTTCTAACCAAAGTGTCACTGCTTTCCTCCATTTATTTTGTCTAACTTGTATTGCAGGTTGGATTTTCAGCTGCAGATGCTGTAACAGGACTCAAACTGGTGGAAGAGGGGGTCCCAAAGGAGCACTTAGCTCTGCTAGCAGTTCCAATGGTTCCTTTGCAGATCATCCTGCCTCTGATTATCAGCAAATACACAGCAGGCCCCCAGCCACTGAACACGTTTTACAAAGCCATGCCTTTTAGGTAAAACCAAACACAGCTTTGTCAGAAATGCAGTAATGTGCATGTTCAGACCAGGTGTGGGCTTTCTCATGTAACTCTTCAGCTTCCAGATCCAAGGAAATATGTTGTAATTCTCTTTGAGTTGAACTCTCTGTATCTTGTGTCCTGATTCACGTAGTGGTGTGTAAGAGAGCAGAATGTGAGGTGGTTTTAAGGTGCACTCCTTCAAGGAAAGAAGCTGAATTAGGCTGATACAAACAAGGAGACATTTAATTTTTGTGTCAAATGTTTTATGTAGGAATTTGCATAGGGAATTTGGAAACCAACGAACCCACTAAATTACCTGTTGCTGTTACTCAGTAACAGCAGTTATATAAAAAACAGATTTGTTTAGGAATAAACTGTCTACAATTTCAGTGTTTGTCAAATATTTGGCATCTAATTATATCTTCTATCTAATATAGCAGTAGTTTTAGCTATTCAGACACAAACTATTCCTATGTTTTCTGTTTGTATAAATGTTCAAGAGTTGCTTTGTATAAGGAAACGTGGGAGAATTACTTGATTTACAGGTTATCTTTCTTACTTCCAGATTACTGCTTGGTCTGGAATTTGCTTTTTTGGTGTGGTGGACTCCTAAAGTCAAACATGAAGGTGGATTTCCTGTCTACTACTACGCTGTTGTGTTGTTGAGTTACGCTTTACATCAGGTAACATACACAGTGTGTGGGAAGGGGGAGGCAGGAGAGTATTTTGTGTCAGGCAACAAGAGGGTAAATGCTGTTCCCTGCTTTTCTCCTCACACACACTGGAATACCTCTAGGGCAGAGGTATCTTGCTGCAGGGCTGTGTTTAGTTTTGATCCATCTTCAATACCATGTCTCCTTCCTGCATGTGCTGGGCATTTTCTGGGGGGAGATGTACAGCCAGTCAGATCTGCTTCAGTTTCACAGATTCCCTGGCCCCCAAAACCAGCAGCAAAAGGGCATGGTGGATGTGGGGAGATCCCAGCATTCTGAGTTTTGTAAGCAATGATTGTGCAGATCTGTAAAGTCAGGTGATCCTGGTCCAAGAAAAAATACTTTATTGATTTTGGAGGGAGTCTAATGCGTCTGGTCTAAAGGCCTGGAGCAGAGATGCCTGATACAGACTGGCTGTGGATCAGCACCAGAATTCATGCAGTGTCTCGAGAGCTGGTTTTACACACAGAAGTGTTGCTCTGATGTGCTGGTTTAGCTGACCTTATCATGCTTCAGCCTGACAACCTGAGTCACTCCAGTGCATGCAGGGATGGGTCTGGTTCAGTGAGGCTTACGACCACTGGTGAGGCTGATGCTTCTTGTGCTACCAGAGACAGACTGTAGAAACCATCTCCCTTGTGCTGTTTTAACCTCTTGGGATTATCTTCCAGTCAGTGGCTAACATCTAGTGATGTCCTGCAACAGTTCTTGTGTTAGGGCTTGTAGCTGTCATTGTCTGTGACCAGGGGAGACCTGAGTGTGCTGTGGGTTTTCTTGCTCCTCCACAGATCACGCTGTACAGCATGTACGTTGCGATCATGGCTTTCAACGCCAAAGTCAGCGATCCACTGATTGGAGGAACCTACATGACGCTCCTAAACACCGTGTCAAACCTGGGGGGGAACTGGCCTTCCACGGTGGCGCTCTGGCTGGTGGACCCGCTCACGGTGAAGGAGTGTGCAGGGGCCCAGGAACACACCTGTGGGACTACACACGCGGCAGAGGTATGTCTTGGAGGCCAAGGAGGCCTCTGTCCAGTTATTTCTCAATTAAATGGCTTCTCCTGGTATTTTTTTAACCTTCAAAAACCTTCACTGAGTATAGTGTATGCTTAAAAATTCACACTAACTGAGCTAATTTTCCTGCCTGATAAAATTAGGTCAAATTTTATCTGTATGCTCTTAATAATGAACATCTTTACTGAAGATTTGCAGCTGAAGAGTAGTTGTCTCTTTCTAGGCTGGCATCAGAAGCTGATGGTAGAAGCACCAGTTTGATGCCATGTCCCCTCTGGTGCAAGGAGGCTATAGTAACGTTTTTGAGCATAAACCTTGCTAGGTTTAGAAATGTGTGAGTAGACACTGTTCTTGGCAGGCTCTGTCCCCCATGTCCCTTTGGTTTTGTGGTAGGCTTTTGTTCCTTCTGTCTTTCTGGAGGCTTCCTATCTGGATACCTTGATACCTTCTCCTGTGGTGTTCCTTTGTTCTCTGTCTTTGATCTTCGCTTTCTGGGTGAAATTGAGCGGTGTGACTGGCTGCCTTCCCAGTCTGGGGAGCCCTGTGGAAGAGAACAAAGACCACGCTGTTCTGCTGTATGCAGATCAAACAACAGGATACAAAACTGCCTGGAAATCAAGCTTTCAGATTCACCTCCATGTGAGCTGATGAGAAGTGTTGATGCTTCTCTTTGGAAAGGTGGAAATGTTTGGGAGTGTGTTGTTGGGTTTTGCTTTTTCCCTTACTCATGGCTGAGACTTGTTTCAGTTTCAAATGCCAGGACCTTTAGGGGTGCAGAGGTTCTCCTAGCAGGCAGAGTGCTTTAGGTGTCACACAAGGCATGTCTGAACTGGAGCTACAGATTTTAGTAGTTGCAGTGGTGAACTTGCTTCTGCAGCCTGTGTTTTTCCCCTGGTCTCCTGCACTTGGGCCTCTGTGGAGCTTGAGTCCTTCCTCCTTCACCTCCCTCCTCCGATCTTTTATCGCATCCTCCTCCCCCACCACTCGCTTCATGTTCCTAATCGGATCTTGACGTGCCTCAGAATAATGAAAATGTTGGCAGAACCTCAGCTCAGAGGGTTGGTTCATCTCAGGATTACAGCAGTATTGAAAGCCGAACAGCAGAAACAAACCTTTGTTACATACCCTTGAAGTGCTGGAGTTTGAGTCTTCCAGTTCTGTGTTTAAAACCATCCAGGGCATGTTTTGCCTGGAAATACACAGCATTTTGCACAGTCCACTTGCAGATTTGGCCTGGTAAGGTGCAAGGGTAGAGTTTCTAAAGCAGCAGTTTGGGTGGCAAGGGAGGGAAAGAAAAAAAAAAAAAAAAAGAAATCTTTCCTTGTGGCACTAAGACCAGGGATTGCACCTCCAGGCCAGCATGAGACAGCCGGATGGTTTCTGTTGGCCCTTAGGCCAGTATTCCCTGTTTCCCAAGTGTTTTGTAACAGTTTTTTCTTACTTTTCATACTGATGGTAAGCTTGGACGTTTCTTACTCCCTAAGAAAGAAAAGAGCGAACAAGTATATTTACTCATCACCAAGAGCAAGTTAAAACCAGCAAGTCCCCAACACCAGCTTTCTAAAAGCCCGTGTTTCTGCATATCCCAGAATACTCACTGCATCAACTGTTGCTTCTCTCTTTCAGCTCTGCACAGAGGCTGGTGGCTCCTGTGTTACTACCCTGGATGGTTACTACGTGGAATCAGTCATCTGTGTCATTCTGGGATTTGGCTGGTGGCTCCTACTTGGTCCAAAATTTAAAAAGCTGCAGGACGAAGGACAGTCTTCGTGGAAGTGCAAGAGGACCAATTGATGCAGTTGAAATGTTGGACAGACTAGCAAGGTCATCTTAGTTTTATTACAAAGACATATCCCATAACCAATAAACAGGAATATAGGTATTTTTAAATGCCACATCGCTGCAAAAACAGGTGGCTGAGACGGTGGTATGTTTGTATGTGATACCACTTGCCCTCCCAATATGAAAAAATCTAAGTTCAGAAAGTAATTGTTCAAACCTGGCACCTATGTACTACACCCCCAGGCTCTGCCTTCAGGGTCTGAGTTTCCACGGAAGAGTTAACTGTGCCATGTCTGTCTAACAGCAGCGTTGTCTCCAAGTTCCAGCTCTCTGTGTTTGAACAGAAGTGATCTGCCACGGGGAGCTGACCAGGGACGCGTGTCAAGGTGTTTGGACTCGTAGGTTGAGCATTCCGTGTGGGAAGACAAACGTAAAAGGGCTGTGGGCTTTGTTTCTTCTCGCTTTCTGAACTGTAACCACGCCTCACAGGATGAAATGTTCCAGAGATTGTTTTAAATGTATTTTCTGGCTTTTATAAGCTTTAAAGATTTATAAGAAAATATTTTTATAAACAAATTACATTCGTTTAATTTATTTCCGCTGTTTCAAAGCATTTTGATTTATGTTCAAGGTACTTTCTTGATGAAAAATTGCTGTAAGGTAGGACTTGAGTAACGCACAACAGTCTAAGCCTTGAGTCCTGAAGATGTAAACTGGATCACGCAGCAGCTAGCACACGGAAAGCAGGCTTTGGAAGGAGAGGCCACGCAGGCCTATTTTGAGGGAATGAATTGATAGTGTTGATTCCTCAAAAAAACTGAAACTCAAACATTTGGTTACAAAATCGGCTGAAAAACTGCGACTGTTCCCAGTGAGGGGTAAGAAAAGGTCATCAGTGCCTTTGACAGCAATTTGGTGATGACAAACTTGCCAAATTCCCAGTAAGTTGGTATATGACTTGCTGTTGTGTAAATCCAACAAGTGAACTCCTGTGGTAGAGCTGCTTGCAGAAATTTATTCCAGATGCTGTGTAGTGGAAACATTCCCATTCGGCCACCAGAAATGACTTCCCTCCTGAGTGCCTTGGTGATGTACAGCAAGTGTACTGTACGCTTCGAGAGAGGGCACTCGGACATGTTAGATGTATATGGTACATCATTATTAAAATACCTTTGAAAGGTACATGATTTTCTTCTCCATTCTGTGTGTTTTGCCTTGTTGATACTTGGGTATCAGTGTCCCAAGCTCCAGAGGGGGTTGTGGAGAAAAGTAGATGGGTACTAACTTTTGAGTGACCAGAGGGGTCATACGGGTGCGTACAAAGTGTCTACACAACACAAGGGGTGTGGTGGTGTCTGGAAAGGGGACACTGTGAGCAGGTGCTTCCCAGGCTCTGAGGCTGGCTCTGCTGTCTCTTCACCTTATTTACCCAACTTACCTCAGAGCCAGAAATTTAAGAATTTAGCTTGAACCTTACATAAACAGGTTTGATACAACAACGAGTTTAGCTGCCCTGGATTATAAATTCCCAGCTGGGTCTGTGCTTTTCCTGAAAACCCGACTTGTGCCCAGTATCAGTGTCATCTCATGTAAAATCCTGGAGCTGAGCTCCTGCAGAAGCGGAGCACGTGTGTGGCCATGAATCCGGGTTTCCAGCACTGTCAGATTGCTCAGATGCATCTGTCTCCTTGGAGACTGGCCGGGCACATTGCACGGAGGGACGTTGGGGTCAGCTCGGGGAGACGGTGGGCTCCAGCCACGCGTGATGAATTGCCAATAGTTTTGGACTGAAGCGGGGTTAAAACTACAATCAACGACGATGGGTACGGGAGCGTTCCGAGGAACGGCTGCACGTCCAGCCGGGGCAGAGGAGCTGTACTGCGGGTCGGAAGGTCACGTCAGCGCGGTGCAACGCGGCCCGGGGCCGGCACCGACAGCCCCGCCGCCCGCCCCAGCGCCTGTCAGGGCCTGGCTGTGCCCGTCAG